>JARFJB010001883.1:15745000-15762500 GCA_036346205.1 Vesta saturnalis | reverse complement strand
GCTGAAATACTTAACACATCTTTAAAGAGAAATAAAGAAGCCCACGTAATCTCTCCTGTTTTGCTTTGTTATAGCTTAATAGCTTTTAAAAACGGGTGGGTAGATTCAGTCATACAGGAATGCGGAGGGTTTAGTAAAAATTTTATGAGACGTTCTTTTGTTACCTGTAATAATTATCTATTTGTAGCATAAATAGATGATTTTTTCTGTTTCAGTAAAATCAAAAACGCGTAATTGTTATCTTTTTGATTATTTTAATGTGCGTTGACGATATTCAAAGCGTACAGAATTGTTTCCTTATAACGTAGAGTAGTAATTTTGAAATTAATGGCCACTAGCTATCCAGCAAACACGATTATTACGTTGAAATCTATTTAATAATTGGCGTAGTACTACTAGGAGATTTCTGTTATCGCTAAGAAGATTGGCCATTGTCGTTTGTTATTAACGTTTTCAGCTCACGCAGAGAATTTAACACGTGCAATACGTGATATAACAACCTTAGATGATTTATTTTTATGTTTATTGATCATAGTTGAGAATTACCGAGTACTTGAACAGAAGATGGAAAAATTATTGAATTACATTTATAGATCTGATCCGATCTTGATGGGCTGATTGTAATCAGCCCATCAAGATCGGATCAGATCAGATCAGAAGAGCAATAAATCCTTAGATCTAAGGATTTATTGCTCTTAAATGAATTATTTCTTTTGGTTCAAAAGTAGAGTAATGTGTAGATGAATGTGAGCTATGAGAAGGAGATGCTATCGACCCTAGCGCGGCTACGTAAATGGTCAACCCCTGTTCCCTTCATAACTTTAACTGTTTTATTTTTCACCTTACTCTTGCAAGGGATTTACATTTTATGACTTTTAGGTGTACTTGATTCAGACGAGTTATTTAGAATTGTTCCTTTACAAACTGATTGTTATATGTATGTAATTTATTGTAATTGTACAAATGTATTATTTGTTAGGTGAGAATAGTTGTTTGTACTGCAAGGCCAGAAAATGGGTGTTTGCAAGTATGAGTAAATTTCGAAAATGTATGAGCACTCGCAAACCATTTTATGGCAGAGTAGTGCACAAGATTTTTTGTGACATTCTTTAAGAATAATGATTGAGGAAAGTCACAATTCTTGTTAATTTATGTAAACTTTGATCTTTAGGTAATTTTGATCGGTTTTCGGACAACTAGATTTCACCGGGCGATTATCCAACGTGAATCAGGTTAGGTATACAGGCTTTCAGAATTCACCTAGCGGTCTCTAAGTGGTTTTGTAGTCTCGGAAAGGATGACTTCAGGATACGGTTTTTAAGTAACATATTAAGATTTGATTTAACACACGGGCGGTTTCCTCGTGGTTATGCAGGCGTTCAGAAGTATAATTCACCTAGCGGTCTCTAAATGGTTTTTATACTCCCTGAAAGGATGGGTTCAGGATACGGTTTAGAAGTAACGTATTAAGATTTGATTTAACATAATGGCGGTTTCCTCGTGGTTATGCAGGCGTTCAGAAGTAAAATTCACCTAGCGGTCTCTAAGTGGTTTTTATACTCTCGGAAAGGATGAGTTCAGGATAGGGTTTAGAAGTAAAGTATTAAGATTTGATTTACCTCATGGGCGGTCTCCTCGTGGTTATATCAACCTGGGGGTCGGACTAATCTCAGAGGATTTAACTTGTGGTGATTATATCGGTACGATCTGTTGTCTATAATCTGCCAATCTTTTAGTTCGGTCGTGTTTATGATAGGTGTATGTGTTTGTTACTAGTTTAATTCCCCCAACGGGCGGTCGCATCTCGGGTCAACTAACAGCATAGCTCGATTTCTACAGGCATACTCCTTAGGGATGGGCTGGGTAAACGAATCACCTCTAAAGGCATACGCTCTGCGGGATAATCCTTTTTCTGGACAGGTCTCAATACCTTACGGGAATCAATCCCAAAAGTAAAGAGGGGCTTGTGTATTTATATGTGTGTATCCGCGGGCTAGCGCTCCAGGGACTGAGTGTGTGTAATTAGGTTTTGTGATGTTTTATAGATATACAAGATCGTTCTATAATTCCAGTAAGGACAGAAAGGAAATCTATCACTGATGAATCGAACGCGGTTACCTAGGCTGTTGGACTCAGGAAGACGGAACGGCAGGAAGTAACTAGGTCGGGACGGACTCGCATACAACTAACTGAAGGGCTCTCTAAAGAGCGTGCAGGAACTAACGGAAGAGCTCGTTAAAGAGCGGACAGGAACTACCTGAAGTACTCACTAAAGAGCGGACAGGAACTACCTGAAGTGCTCACTAAAGAGCGGACAGGAACTAACGAATTTCGTATCTTGCTACCGTTTATATATAATCCGCGGTTCTACATGGTTGGATTATTAATTATTACTATTCGCGATCTAACGTAATCCGTTACAAATAGTAATGAAACTTTGGTGGGGTTCTTGCGCAGAAATCTTCATTATTTCTTTACTACGGAAGAAGGGATATACAATATCATTTTTAAAATGCATAGGAGCTTGTACAAAACGTGCAATTACCAAAAATTAATTCGCGAATTTACATAATGATTTTTTTGGATCTTTACACAGTTTGCAGCTCCAATCTGGGGGCAACAATGGTTTTGGCTCGCACGTTTTGTTTTCTTTCATAGCTGTAAAGTAACAAAAAGCACTTAGGGTATTTCTCAGATTGTATCATTTCTATAATATTAAACAATCAGCATTGCTTATTCTCAAAATTTGAACCAATCACGAACGTATTTCATGAAAGCACGGCTTGTGTACCATAATGACAGGGTATATTCGATTTGGTGTTTCCGATTTCTCGGTATATTCAAATACTGTCCCTCCTTTTCGACCAAATTAGCATTGCTTTAAGGAAACACCTCTCGCGTTCCGCTCAGGATGTTTCCAAGCAATACTAATTTTGTACTCAAGTCGAGCAAGTATTTTTCGAATATACCAACGAAGTCTTGTGATATTATTACTGACTATATCAACATATATACAGACAGAAACACGTGAAATGTTTGTGACAGTTCAAAACTATTTTCACAATTCAAGTTTCAAGGTCACTTATATTAATTTACGATGTGCCCAAATCTAATAACTTTTTGTTTCATCCATTTCATGTTTAAGCAAGAGATAAATAAAAAGGACTTGGGGTATTTCTCCGACTGAATTTACAAGTCTCTAAGAAGCAATCGTAACACTAATACAAATACTGCACAAAAATTTAAATAAACATTTTGTGCAACACATATATCTCATAGTAATACATAATTTCATTCCCTACTTGATAAATTAAACCATAAAATGTTAGTGAGGACAATGTGGGCATGACAGTAATACTCAAAACTGTAACAACATTAAGCCTTACATCTACTTTTGACGGATATGTTAACAAAAGTTTCGTGAAACAAGCATGAGAGCAGAAATCAATCCTTCGCATTATTCCGCCCCCGGTTTATTGTTTCATGTCGTGTTCAAGTCCCAAAATTAAATTAAAATAAATTTAAATTATAAATTGGTTTGTTAATTATACTTTCACATTCAAATTTGTACGGTGCAGTCATACTCCTATATATGAATTAACATTTTTAGATCAAGTAGTATGAAACATTTCGGATACATTTTTCTTGGGTATATTCTATATTTTGATTATATCATTAAATTATGTGAACTCCACAATAACTTACCCTTAGCTTCAAAACACCATCCGCTTTGTATATAATCCAACATGAAACTTTTCGCACTGTTTATCCGAATAAGCCAAAATAAATTCAAACATAACAAACTTTTTTGTTCTGATTATACCAATAAAGTCATATTCGCAACATGAATTTAATAAACAATTTCATAAATTAATAGCTGATAGAACATGTGTAAAAATCTAAAGAAGTACGTTGTGGCAAAAAAATATTTACATGATCTCTACCCTAAATACCACTGGGTTGCAAACAGTTTGCACCTACTGTTAATCATCTCACTATATTTTCATTAATTTTAACGTCATTACACAATTACTTCCACACCCAATGGATAAGTAATGTATCGCTAAAAAAAAATTTTTTTATTTACTCAATCGCTTTAAAATGTGCGAAAACGTCCAAAAACAAAATTTGAGCAAACAAAATTCTTGTGTGAGTGCGTGGGTGCGTTAGTGCGTGGGCGCGTGTGTGCGTGGGTGCGTGGGTGCGTGCGAGCGTATGCGCGTGTGCGCGTGTGCGTGTGCGCGGGTGTACGGGTGTGCGCGTGTTCGCTTGTATGCGTGTGTGCGTGTGTTCGTGTGTGCGTGTGTGCGTGTGTGAGTGTGTGCGTGTGTGCGTGTGTGCGTGTGTGCGTGTGTGCGTGTGTGCGTGTGCGCGTGTGTGCGTGTGTGCGTGTGTGTGCGCGGGTGCGCGTGTGTGTGAACTCCATAACTTTCGACGGATTTAAGATATCAACTTGGCACACATATAGATGTAAACTACCCAAAGCGATTGATTGTATTTGGGGTCAGTGGTGTATGGGGAAAGAGGTAAAATTGGGGGGTAAGTACCCCTTTTGCAAATTTTATTTTTTTATTTTTTCCTTTTAATTTGTGATTAGTAATATAATTGTGAGTATATTTTGTTCCTATAATTTTTCTGTACAACAAACGGTTTACAAGATATTAGCAAAAAACCGTCACTTCAAAAAACCGGTTTTTCCTAAATATCTCTGGAACTACTTAATATATTCAAAAAATGTCTCACAAAAAGTGTTTTTGCAATTTTTTCGTAAATTTTGTCATTTTCGAAATATTTCCAAAAAACGTGATTTTGGAGCCCTTCCACATGATTTTTTTGAAATTGTGGTATTAGAAAATCAAATTTCTGATCGAAAATCATTCCTGTAATTTTTTAAATCGTTTTCGAGTTATTTACAAAAATACGATTTTTTGATGTGGAAGCATTGATACAATTTTAAAATAAATTCAGCTTATATGAATAAACCCTTTCTTGTCAGTGAAACTAGCGTGTGTGCGTGTGCGCGTGTGTGCGTGTGTGCGTGTGTCCGTGTGTGCGTGTGTGCGTGTGTGCGTGTGTGCGTGTGTGCGTGTGTGCGTGTGTGTGTGCGTGTGTGTATGTGTGCGTGTGTGTGCGTGGGCGCGCGTGTGTGTGGACTCCATAACTTTCGAAGGATTTAAGATATCAACTTGGCACACATATAGATGTAAACTACCCAAAGCGACTGATTGTATTTGGGGTCAGTGGTGTATGGGGAAAGGGGTAAAATTGGGGGGTAAGTACCCTTTTAATATGTGATTAGTAATATAATTGTGAGTATTTTTTGTTCCTATAATTTTTCTGTACAATAAACGGTTTACAAGATATTAGCAAAAAACCGTCAATTAAAAAAAACGGTTTTTCCTAAATATCAGGGAACTACTTAACATATTCAAAAAATGTCTCACAAAAAGTGTTTTTGCAATTTTTTCGAAAATTTTGTCATTTTCGTAATATTTCCAAAAAAACGCGATTTTGGAACCCTTCCACATGATTTTTTTGAAATTGTGGTATTAGAAAATCAAATATCTGATCGAAAATCATTCTTGTAGTTTTTTTAATCGTTTTCGAGTTATTTACAAAAAAACGATTTTTTGATGTGGAAGCATTGATACAATTTTAAAATAAATTCAGCTTATATGAATAAACCCTTTCTTGTCAGTGAAACTCGCTAAGCAATCCTATTCTAAACGATACATCGATCCTTACTTAAAGTGCTCTATAAATAGAACTGACTAACAAAAAAAACCAAAACTAATCTTAATTGTTATGAAACGTGCCACCATAATCGTGGGCCAGGAAAACACCATTATGTTCAACATTCGGCCAATCTGAAGTAGGCACCACATAGTGCGGTTACGACCTGAAAAGATAAACGGTCCACAGCAATAACCTTTTTTTTGAGCTTGAAATCTGTTTCGTTAATCTGCATGCTACTGAAATAAGTTAGCATTGAGTGGGATCGTAACACCAAACGGTTGTCAGTAGATTTACGATTATTAACCTAAAGCGATGTTAAAATCGAGGTTGAAATCAACTAAAGCTATGTTTCTGTTTAAATGAGTTTTTAACTAATTATTAGACTCAACAGGTATTAATCAATCTGAAGTGCGCAACAGTCAGCACGGCGTCAATTGGACTCGACAGGTATAATCTGCTACTCACCCTAGCGACCATTGAACTCGACACGAGTTAATCTGGAGTAAACAGAAATCAGTTAAATACTAAACTCAAGCGAATATTGAACTCCACAGGTGTTAGTCTGGAATACACAACAATCGACTAAACAGTGAGAATACTGGACTCAACAGGTGTTACTCTGAAGTGCACAATGGGCAATGAATCCTGAGCCCATTATTTTTTAAATCACGCTCATATAGTGCTCAACACGAGTGAATATACTCAGTCTGGTGGCCATTGGATTCGACAGGTGTTATCTGGAGTACTCAGCAATCAATTCAATTCCAATCTCCATCGAATATTGGACTCAACCGAACCGGCCTAGACTAACTATATACATCCTCGTATATATATATATATATATATATATATATATTTTTTAAACGGTACACCCAGTACATTATGGCATTTTTGGAAAGCCACATTAATGCTGATCAAATTGATACCAAATTATATGGGGTTATTTTCAACCGTTCTCCCGATAGAGTAATGTAGATTTTCACAAAGTTTCTTACGATACCACTATTGTATATTGTATATTGTCATGTAATCTAGCCTTCAACACTCGACGCAAGCCCAATTCTCTAATATGTTTCCTTTCATCCAAAATCGTTGCAAGAAGCAAATTTTCGGGGTGAGCAAAGCAAGCATTTCGCTCAATTACTGGATTGATGACTTGCAACACTTTCAGAGGTAAATGCCGTGTAGTTCTGATGGCTTCAAAAACTGTGTGTCAGTAAAGTTTTTGCTGACTTTAATTTTGAACCAAAGTGGCATGTAGCATTTTAGTATAAAATGTATCAACTTCGTAATTTCACCAGTAGGATTTTCTAGGCTCACGTACAATCTGAACACTCTGTGTCAGCCATCGTGAGTGTGATAGCGGACCAGGGTCAGGAGCTGCCAAATCTTCTGAAATTATTCCTGAATTTATGCCTGCAGAAATACGAAGCACTTTGCTGAGCACTTTGGCATCAATTTGGGGAATGAAGCATTCAATTTGTTCAAGACTAACAACTGGAAGCTTCTCACGGCCTGGCAGTTTTTTCCCGGTCGATTCACTAAAAGATTGAGGTCCTGTTCTAACACCATCCAAGTAGTGAAATAGGTGACGGAATGGTAATTCATTGAAGTGCAGAAGGCTTATAGCCCACTGCAGTGGTTTTCCAACATGCAATTCAATCTGACGGATAACACCATTTTTACAACCAGTATTAATTACAGTTCCATCGCTCCCGATTATATCAAGTTCTTCAAGGGAAATCTCATGAGTAGTCAAATGGGATAGAATGGAAGAAGCTATATCTTTAGAAAGGGCTGTGGATGGAGAAATATGGCCGGTATATTGTGAACCAGGTTCTTCTATGAGCGAATAATGGTCTTTTTTTACAGTTCTGCGATAGCGCTTGGAATTAATAATTTCTGTCACCATAGTGCAATCTTTCCTGCCATTAAAATACAGACCACGTATTAATATTTTTAGGAGATATACTCTACAAATAATTTCTGTTATCAGCTTTTCCCCTTCTTATTTTGTTCTTGTCAATGACGTGGGAAGTGTCCGAGTCATTTATCACACCATTATCCTGAAGGACAGATGATGCGATAGTAACGATCACTGACCAAGGATGTTGCTTTAAGGTTGATCCTCATCTGCCACAATTTTTTTGACTGATGTCTCATGGGAGGTTTAAAGATATCGTCACTTGCATCATTTGATTTTTCAGTGTCCCCACTTACTTGCATTTCTTCTTTGTCAGAATGTTCGAATACGTGAGATTCCATAGTTTCTCTGGATGTACTTTGATGAGGCTTGGGCTCTCTTTTATTAAATTTTCTGTTACGCCTTTTTGTTAATTTACGTGTTTTTGCCAAGTCTAAAGATCCTATCTTTCCCAGCCCATAGTTTCTTTGCAGGTACATGAAACGTAACTCAATGACCGGAATTCGGTTGACTTTATCACAAGAAAAATTTACTGAAATCGCACATTCGCACAAATTTGGAAGTTTTTTTGCAAGTGCAGGTAGTGACAATAGTACATTTACACACCGCAACATCAAAAAGTAAGGAAGCATCACGTTTAAAGGCATCAACCTTTTTCGCAAAAGTCGCTTCATTTATATCACGGTGATAAGACTTTCTTAATTTATAATACTTATCATGATACCTGTTAATCAGCTGTACTATCCTATATTCGGATACCGCAGGAACAGACGCTTTTTCATATAAGGAATGAATTTTTCTAGCCACTGATACAGCCACTTCAGAAAAACTAACTCTTTTGTTGTTAGAGAGAAGCGACATTTCATATCGTTCTTGAAAACAACACAGTATAACATCTTCGTAATTAGGAAGTTTATTTGAAGAAAAATGTCTTGGCTTACCGAATATTGGACATTGAAAGTCTTTCCTTGTCATTTTCTTACATGCAGCCATTTTCACAATACCGATCGTGAAGTCAGTCAACCAACGTATAAAAATATAATCATAACACACAATTTCACTTCAACACACCGTCACGTTAAGCAATACACTATCACCTGCTGGTGACTGGTGAGCAACTGAGGAGTGGGACATTCATATTCACAAGGTCAAGCCCCCTCTCTTTCCACCTGACAGTGTCGAGTCGACACTCACTACTTCGGCTTTCCATCAAAACTGTAGTTTATCGTATTATTTTCCATTTCCTCACGCCACATTGTTAATTATTGTGAACAATTGTTTTATTAAATGTACAATAAATAAACAAGTAAGTAAATCTCTTTATTTACTCGCATCGTAAACATTTGAGATGACAATTTGCAAAAACCATGCTTCATATGTTACTTGCAAACAAATAGTGTAAAAACACATTATCATAATTATTTTCTTGTTTTCGTATGCAAAACGTTATATTATGATTAAAATATTTCAATAATATTAAAGTTTTATAAAAATTGTGAAAAAGAGCAATATTTACGAAAAACTGCATTTTTCAAGTGTGATGCGCGAACGGTTAATATTTAAAAACTGCAGCTTTAGAATTTTTTTCTTGTAGGACACGTACTATACTTTATATTAGGACCTACATCGTTCCGCTAGTAATTTATTTTACGTTTAAAAAAAAATGACGAATAATTGCAAAATATCGTAATTTTTCAAAACTTTAGGTACAATGCGCGAACGGAAGATATTTTTTTTTACAATTATTTTTTTGTGTATATTTCTTAGCTTAGTGAAAGACAACTTTTGCGGGGTATAGCGATTCTTAAAAAAAGAAAAGTGTTTTTTTGGCCCACCCGATTGAGCATCTATTAAAAACATAATGTAACTTTTTATTTAACCTAAAAAATATTGTTGTTTAAAGACACCATATCATATCTATACGGTATTGTACAAAAACGAAGGTTAACGTGTCGACAGTGGCCACTAATATTGAATAAACAATTAGCAGTGGGATATAGACACGTATAATCCACGTCGAACGGAAGAAATTTCTTTTTTAAAATAATTTTTTTAGTATATTTCTTTGCTTAGTGAAATACAACTTTTGCGGGGTATAGCGATTCTTAAAAAAAGAAAAGTGTTTTTTCGGCCCACCCTAATGCTCAGTTGCCGTAATTGACATTAATTTTAATCATAAACGAGCAATGTATACTCGACATGGTCTGCATCTTAGTACTACTGGAAAGAAAGCTATTGCAATAACTATAATAAATTTTATTAACTATAACGCATTTTGCAATTTTAAAAGTTTTCAAAAAAATAATATTAGCATACATTTAGTTGACAACGTAGTTTCTTAAAATAATTATGTCAAAGAGTCTAATATTATTGCATTAGAAAATTGTGACAAAATTAGTGATGCCTATAAAAATATTCGGTAGCGCAGAACTAAACCAAGAAGCAATGTGATAGTACCTACAAATTTAAATAATTTTAAGGGTAGTAAATGTCTTGGAGTTTTACACCTAAATATTCAAGGATTGCAAAAAAAAAGTTAGATTTAGCACATTTTTTTATCTCAATTCCCCAATATACACGTTTTATGTTTTATTGAACATTGGATCGTAGATAATGAACTTATTAGTGAGTGGCAATGTAAATGAGTTTGTCGTTGCCAGTTATTTCACTCGTAAAATAAATCTTAGAGGAGGATTTATGATACAAACTATAAAAAATGTGTGTTTCATAAACCTTGACCAAATAGAAAACTTATGTATTGAATAAGAGTTTGAATGTTGTGGCATTCAAATTTTAGACTCACTTATTTGGATCGTGCCAATTTACCGCACACCGTCTGGTAATATGAATGCTTTTTTAGTGCAGTTTGAGCGTTTGCTAAATTTAATCGGTGGAAAAAAACGGGTTATAATTTGTGGTGACTTCAACATAAGTTCATTTAATTTTAAACCTGACTGTATTAATCCTACAAGGATTGCTTGTAACTTCCAACCGTGCATAGATAACATATACGCCCCGATTGCTGATAACATTTATATTAACTTCTCAGACCACAATGTATTGCTACTTTGCATACAGGAAATGAACAATCCGAATACGCAAGTTCTGCAACCCATATCTAGAATAGGTAGGCGTTTCAACAAACAAAATTTAAATAAATTTTGTACTGCGTTAGCAACTGTGGATTGGTCATCACTGTATGCAAACACAATGAGTAAAATTCTATGAGCTATTTATGTTTTATTTTAACAAAGCTTTTCCAAAGAAAATGCTTAGTGTTAAAATTTATAAGAAGAATTGGATAAATGCTGGCATTAAAAAATCAAGTAAATCCAAACGTCAGCTCAAGCACTTAATTACTGTTGTTCCATATCCTACTTTAATAAGTCATTATCACTCGTATTGTAAGGTATTTAAATGTGTTTTAAAAAATCCGAAAAAAATGTATGTAAGTAACCAAATAAAAAACTCTAATGTGGCAAAATCTACTTGGGATGTTATTAAATATAACCTTAAAGCAGACAACGAAATAGAAAATGTTGAGCTTAATTGCAATGTCGTTGTAATTAAAGATCCGGTTAACGTTGCTAACACGTTTAATCAGTAGGGTAAAGTGGGGGAATATCGGCCGTGGGGGTAATACCGGCCCTCAAGTTTCCCCCACCCTAATAAGGATTCTGAAGCTGCTGGCATCTGCCGATCAAGCATTTAAACGAACCTAACATTTAGTATTGTTTGGGCAGTGCGATAGCCAAGTGTATGCTGTTTGTGAAGAATTTTTCGTAAGAGCACGTGTTACTATAAGAAAGGTGTGTGTTCAATAACGGTACGTTTTTGTATGCGTGCAAAGGAACGAAATGTTATTGTTTTTCACTGAATTTACTCAAAAACCACATAAGATTGATTAGGCATTTTTAAATAATTTATTGATATTTAGATTATTGTTTTGGGGGTAATTGCGGCCATCATTGTGTGGGTAAAACCGGCACGGCCGATATTATCCCAAAAAATATTGTTTAAAATTTTCGTTCGTTTTCAGATGCTGCGGACTTACAGACGAAAATCTCATAGAGCTTGTTGGTCTTCCGAGACACTACAGGCAGCTCTTGATGCAATAGAAAATGGGCGCTATATTCAGGAAGTTTCAAGAACTTTTGCAACTCCAAGAGCTACTCTTCAAGATTATCGTAAGAACAGCAGAGTATCGAAACCTCAATTAGGACGACGACCAGTATTTACTGAAGAACAGGAGCGTGAATTATCGGAGCATATAATTAATCTTTCCAAACTTTTTTTTGATATTACATCAGTACAGATTCAACAGAGCGCCTACACTTTTTCCAAATTAAATAATTTGGAAAATAGGTTCAATGAGGAAAAAATGTCAGCTGGTCGTGACTGGCTAGAGGGATTTCTACGACGCTATCCACAAGTTAGACTAAGGAAACCCGAATAAACGAGCATTAATCGTGTGACTGCTTTCAACAAAGAAGAAATGGGAATTTTTTTTGCAAACATAAGCACTCTCATGGAAAAATACAAATATTCTCCAACGCGAATATTTAATGTTGACGAGACCGGTATTACAACGGTTCAGCGTCCTAACAAAATTTACGCTGAAAAAGGTCAAAAAAGAGTGGGCTCATTAACAAGTTGGGAGAAGGGAAAAACCACTACTGTTTTGTGTTCATTTAGCGCAGCTGGAACTTACGTTCCTCCTATGTTCATTTATGCCAGGAAACGATTGGCTGATCATTTGAAAAATAACGGACCTCCAGGCGCTATTTATCACTGCTCAGATAATGGTTGGATTACCGAAGATTTGTTCATTGAATGGTTAAACCACTTCAAGCGTTGTGTTAAAAATTCTGAAGAAGATCCAGTTCTGTTGTTATTAGACAACCACTCTAGTCATTGCTCGTTAAAAGTGTACAATTTCTGCAAAGAAAGCGGAATTATTATGCTGACGATTCCTCCCCATATGTCGCACACAGTTCAGCCACTTGATGTTACTTTTTATGGTCCTTTGAAGATGGGCATATAATTCAGAATGCGATAAGTATATGAGGAATCATCCGGGAGAAAAAATTACGCCCAACATCGTTGCTGCTTTATTCAACAAAGCGTTCGGAAGGGTGGCAACTGTAGAAAAAGCTACTAAAGGTTTTGAAGTAACGGGAATATTCCCTGTCAGTCCTGATGTTTTCAATGCAGAAGATTTTGCCCCCGCTGAAAACTTAAAACCTACAAACTTAAATAAGTTGATTCCTAGAAATGAACAAATAGAAAAGAGGGCAGTGAAGAAGATGTAGGACAACAAAGAACCGAAGGAGACGCTGACGAAAATGACACAAAACAGAATGTATCGTTTAGGGAAATAATACCTGTTCCCGGATGTTCTGGAACTAATAATGAAAAATAAATAAAAGGTGCGAAAAAGCAACATTCCCAATTATTTACATCGACGCAAATGAAAGAAATTTTGGAAGAAAAAGCCAAAAAGAGAATGCTGCAGAAGTAGAAAGAGTAAAAAAACAGGTTTTCGGTAGCTTTGATGACACCAACGCTTTTGTGAATAAAGATACCAATATTTCCATGCAACAGAAACCAGAACTACGAATGAAAACTAAGGTAACCTACAATAACTGTGAAGATGCAGAAGAAAAGTTCGACGTTGAAATTACTGAGGGCATTTGCTCTATTTGCGGAGAATTTGGAAAAAACCGGGAACTTTGGCTGAGATGTGTGAGCTGTTCTGGATGGGCTCACAGTGATTGCACAAATGGAGAAAGAAAGAAAAGCTACGTGTGCGATTTCTGCATGTGAACATGTTGGATAATTTTCAAAAAGGATTGAAATTTTTTAACCTTATTTTGTAACTTATAATAAATAAGTATTTTGCTTTCGAACCTGATATCTTTCATTTAAACTGACTAATCTTTACATTTTAAAAATCTCTGAGATATTCAAGATTTTCCTTAGGGGCCAGTATTCCTCTGCTTTACCCTATTTCACAAAATTTGTGGGTCCAGTTTAACAAAATACCTCAGGTACAAATTATAGTTCGAAACTTCCGAATCGTCTCTGTTCCTCACTCCTACAACATGCCAAGAAATAGAATCTTATCTCTACCTTAAAAAATACATCCACTACAGGACATGACGAAATACCTCAAAATAATATTAGAGCTGTGTCATTTTTAATCTCTGAACCACTTTCTCATGCCATTAATTTTTATTTTGAATGTGGTGTTTTTCCTGACATTTTAAAGGCCGCCAAGGTTAGTCCATTTTATAAATGTAAAGATAAACATAACGTTGTTAATTACCGTCCTATAGCTATATTACCGCCGGTTTCTAAAGTATTCGAGAAGGCATTAAAAAGTCGTATTATAGATTATTTTGAGGCAAAAAAATATATTTGCGTGGAGCAACATGGATTTATTGCAGGTAAATGCACATCTACTGCGTTACATATAAGTCACGTTATGAGTAATTTGAACGACAAAATGATACTGCTAGTATCAATTGCGACTTGTCAAAGGCATTTGATATGATTGATCATGAAATCTTATTACATAAGTTATCCCACTACGGTATACGTGGACCAGTTTTAAATGTAACCAAGTCTTACCTTCACTCTTGTCTTCAATGTGTAGAAATTGTTCATAAAAATGATAACTTAATCTCTTCATTTAAATCAAGTTTAGAACCAGTTGTATACGGAGTTCCTCAAGGATCTGTTTTAGGACCTGTACTTTTCGTAATTTTTATAAATGACCTACCGTACGACATTAATTTAGGTTGTCCATGTAAAACAACAATGTATGCCGATGACACAAGTTTTGCAGTAACAGGGAGTATACTGGAAAATCTAAAATCTAATGTATCATAAACCCTGTCTCAAGCACAGCATTGGTTTAACGAAAATACAATGGTGCTCAATTTGGATAAAACCAACGTTTCACTTTTCCAAAATAATAGATCCCCGTTAAATAGTCTGTTGGTGGAGAACAAGGAAGTAACTTTTGTAAATTCATGTAAAATTTTAGGACAGTACATTGATTACAACTTTTAAGTGGCAGGATCATATTTTAAAACTAACTCAAAAATTAAACAAGGCTTTATTTGCTTTGCGACGATTAAAATATTTAGGTTACACAGAAACATTAAAAACAGTACACCATTCCTATTTTGAATCGCATCTGAGGTATGGATTACTTTTCTGGGGTAACCCTAGATTAGCTGCCGAGATTTTTAAGCTGCAGAAACAGGCAATGCGTATATTAGCCGGTGTCGGTGTACGAGAATCATGTCGTTCTCATTTAATCAATCTAAATATTCACACCATGTATAATTTATTTATTTGTGAATGCCTAATATTCGCACATACAAACATCAATTCAGCCAAACAAAATACAGATTTTCATGCGTATAACACCAGATTGCGTCACAAAATTAGAAATGAGACTACAGAATCAAGTATAGTGTACAAATATTTTAAAATGAGGCAATACAGATGTATAACCACTTATCAAATGAGATCAAAAAAGCCTCTAAATTTAAAAACAAAATTTGTAAGGATTTTGAAACATTTGCTTTTTACTCCACTCAAGAGTTTTTTGACACATCTCATAACATTATATAGTGTAACTGTAACTTAGTCACATATTAATATCACCTGTTTGTATATTTCGTTTTTATTATGTGAGTTAAATAAGGTATTTACTTCTATTAATAATTCCTCAATATGTTTTGTGTACTATATTTTTATGTGTGTTTTATATAATATATTTAATTCAACACCATTTGGTTAAGAATAAAATATCTATCTATCTATCTATTATTAGAATACACATGTTGTTTTTACCACGTATAACCTGGAATCTAGATTAAAACATCTATTATTCTGTGCAAACCCGATATCAATATCTCAAATATTTTGCGGATTGTCCGAAGTACAGCCCTATTTTTGCAAATAACTCCATCTATCGGGAGAACGGTTGAAAATAACCCCATATAATTTGGTATCAATTTGATCAGCATTAGTGTGACGTTTCAAAAATGCCATAATATACGGGGTGTACCATTAAAAAAATATGTTTGGTGCAACAGTCTGTATGTGAACAACATGGAGAAGAGAAAATAATTTTAAAATGTGGACTCGTGGTGCAGTTATTGTCTCACGCTTCTCTATAAAGGGATCTCGGCTTCTGTTATAGTTACGGCAAAGGTTAAATAGGGAAAGTTTTAGAAAGCTTAGAGCATTCGATATCCGGTTTCAGATTTACGATCGGTCAATTGGTTTTGAAAATATCGGCGAAAAACCGAAAATGACGGATTTCGTTTTTCGCTAGTAAATCCGAAATGGTTAATTTGACAGCTGTCACAATGTGAGATTATTCGGACACTTTGTTAAGACGAATAAGATGGCGTGTATGACATGTCACAATCGTCTTTTGTTATCCCACAATCTGCCTCAACTTTCATTTTTCTTATTGCGGCCATATTGGATTTTTCGATTTTTTGAACGAGCCCAATATTTCCAGTTTAGTGATGTCTCACAAGTGCATAAAAGATTATAGTTCATCGAAATATCACACTTTTTAAAGTTAGGTCTTATTTATTATTATTAGTAGATTTATTTGTCAGTAAAATTGGACTTCATTTTTTCCATATAAGGTGGCTCTGACTTTGACGCTAAATAATTCAAAGTAGTGTTTTCATAAGTAGTACGCTTTTCTGTCATTAAAATCATAAACGTGACACACAAATTGTAAAAGCCTGTTGAAAATGGCCGGTATTCCCTATTCAAATGAGGAAAAGTTTGACATGTTAGCGCTTTACTTGCAGTCAAACAGAAACGCCGACATTACCTCAGCGAGGTATTTGGAGATGTACCCCGAACGACGGTAGCCTCATAAAACCCACTTCAGAAAAATTGTAATTAATTTAATTAACTATGGGGCCTTCGAACAACCTAAAAGCGGATACAATATTGATTATGAAAATCGTGACAGAAACGTTTTACAAGCTGTCAACGAAAACCCCAGTGCATCGGTAAGAACGGTAGAACGGGAAATTCGGGTGTCAAAATTAACGGTACAAAGAGTGTTAAAAAAGAATAACTACTATCCATACAAACCCACAATAGTTCAAGGACTTGAGGAAACTGATTTTCCAAGACGAATGCGCTTCTGCGAGTGGTATACTAGAATGTGTAATGAAAATCCCGATTTTGTTAATCATGTCTTGTGGTCTGATGAGAGTAGGTTTACGAATTGTGGAGTTTTTTATAAGTACAACATTCATCATTGGGCTGTAGAAAACCCTCACGAAGTGGCAGAGAGACGTCTACAGACCAGATTTGGAAGTAACGTTTGGTGTGGGATTATTGGTAATTTAATCTAACTTACCTATTTTAATTGGGCACCTATGTATTATAAATTATTAATCATTGCAGGAAATCGACTTAAAGGACCATTTTTGTTTGACTATAACTTAAACGGACAGAGGTACCTAGAGCTTTTGCGAAACCAGGTTGTGCCGGCTTTACGAGCTACTCTCACCGAAGATGAGTTCAGAAGAACCTGGTTCCAACAGGATGGATGTCCGGCACACAACACCATTCAAGTCAGGAACTTCTTAAGGGAACAGTTTGATGAAAGAATTATTGCATTAAATGGTCCAATATCTTGGCCTCCTAGATCCCCTGACCTTTCGCCCTTGGATTTCTACCTCTGGGGTCACACAAAGAATGAGGTCTACGAGTTTGATCCTCCTGCGATCATTAAAATCCTGAGACAGAGAGTTTTGGATACGTTTAGAAATAGTGTTAATG
>JARFJB010001883.1:15652500-15740000 GCA_036346205.1 Vesta saturnalis | reverse complement strand
CACAGAACACGTATAAATTTAGTAGAAGTTATGTATAAGTCGTAATTGTGCGGTATATATTTATTTTTCGTTTATAACTTCTTACAAATGATAAAATCAGTGGAATGAAACTTGAATTATAAGTAAAGCTGCGAGATTACGCTTAATTCCCTTTTTAAATTAGGGAGTTAACAATCCTTTAGTTTTATTCAGGTTTCGTTTTTTCAAAAGATGAAATTTCGTATGTGCCGATTAAATGTTTTTGTACCTACATACTAAAATTTTTCTACTTATTATAGAGTGGAAACATAGAATATTTGTGTCCTACTAGTAAAGAGTATACCACACCCTGTATACTCGAAGAGTTTTGATTAAAAGTAATGGCGGATACAGTTATGTTAAAAATCTGAAATTACGAAGCTTTAGGTTTTGGATGACGCTGAGTTCAAATATAATATTGTCCTGAATGTGGAACTTCCGGTTATACCGGAAGTAGACTGGAACCTAAAATTTTTTATATTATTTTAGAATTTTACATGAAATTCTAGATAAAATTTGTGCACAATGTCCTATACCAAAAATGAAGTATTTTCGAGATATTTCGATTTTTTTTTAAATCTTGAAAAAATCCTAGTCCACATTGAATAACGATATCTCCATTAATAACGAAGCTAGTGACGTCAAATTGTAACCAATAAACAACAAGCGCTTGTCTGTTAACTCCATATATCCATCTCATTGATATTTCATACAAGGTGTTTTAAAACTAGCGGCCAAGATGCACAATTTAAATCATTTATAAGTTGCTTATTTTAAATAGAACACTCTGTATTTTATTACATTTTCCGCTGTATTTTTTTAAACCAATTCGTTTGGTATCAGTATTCCCTATACCTAAATCCAACCACTTTTGAGATATTGCATTATCTTAGTTAAAACATAACACTTAATTATTTCAACATTAGTAAACGGTAGGCCATGATATCCATTATTTAAGGTGATATTTTGTTATTTTTTCATAAGTTATTAATTCTGAAAAGTAACCAATAGCCTGAAAGGATTACTAATTGTGGATATCATTAAAAACGTTGACTGGGTATTTTGTATTAATTTAATTAGATAACTTACAAACAAAAATAACTAAAAGTAATATTAAACAAATAAAGTTTTATAATAAGTGTTCAAAATTAGCGCCATCTACTTCTAAACATTTATGAATCCTTTTCATTAAGTTATGTCTTGTAATTATGGAAATATGGTCGGGTGTTAGAGAATTAAAAGCAAGTAAGACTCTCTGCATCATATCTTCCTTTGTCGTAGCAGGTTTGGAAAATACCTGATTTTTAATGTAACCCCAAATACCAAAATCTATAGGAGCCAAATCAGGAGAACGAGCTGGCCAACGAAACGGACCCTGGTTGGCAATCCATCTATCATCAAACATGTCGTAAAGATGCTAAGCAACAGGCCTAAAGTTATGAGCAGGTGCTCCATCTTGCTGATACCAAGCTGAAGCCGCCTCTCCATTTGTTAAAGTATGTAACGCCAGTCGTATGGCTTCTTCTAGAACGTGGCAATATCTTGTACCATTTAAATTTTCATCATAAAGTTGTAATGCTAAAATTTTAATGCTAAAATTGTATCGTCTTTTATTGCACAAAAAACATTAAAACTCCAACTATCTTGGAAATAACGTTCTCTACTAACATGTGGATTTTCATTAGACCAAAAATGGGTATTATGTCGATTAAATAATCCATTTTTGCTAAACTTTGCTTGTAACTTTTTTTAAGAAGTTTTCATCCTATTGGGTCTTCATTAAAAACCATTCACAGAATTCTACCCTTCGAGGAAGATCACCTAATTGTAAGTGTTGCACCAAATGATATGAAAATGGTTTCCATTTGTGTTTTTTTAAAATGTGATTAATTGTTCTCGTCGACAAAGTAAGATCTCTCTCACAATCTCTAATGGAGGCATTTGGAGAGGCCGTAAAATAACCCAAAACATTAATTTCGTTTATGTCACTGTCCAGTAGTGGTTTACTTTTATTAATTTTTGTCTTAAATTGACACCAAACTGACGGCAGTTTTTAAGCAATTTTCTTACAATATCACCAGTTGCATTTGGTCGATTTGGATATCTTCCTGCAAAAACACGGCAAGTCCGTTCAACAATTCTATTACACTCGCCGTAAATAATAATAAGATTTAAAAAATCATCATTAGTAGGTAAATCCTACATTTGCCATTATTCACTATGAAATACAAACTGGTAAAGAAAACTGTCAAAACAACATAAACAATTAACGTTCAAACTATCAAATCTTTGACAGCCATGGCCTACCCTTTACTAATGTTGAAATAATTAAGTGTTGTTATGTTTTAACTAAGATACTGAAATATCTCAAAAGTGGTTGGATTTAGGTATAGGGAATACCGATACCAAACGAATTGGCTTAAAAAAATACAACGAAAAATGTTACGACAAAGGAAGATATGATGCAGA
Organism: Vesta saturnalis; assembly: GCA_036346205.1. Lineage (NCBI taxonomy): Eukaryota > Metazoa > Arthropoda > Insecta > Coleoptera > Lampyridae > Vesta > Vesta saturnalis. The sequence continues at coordinate 15,737,513 of JARFJB010001883.1, read as the reverse complement.
GAGTCTTACTTGCTTTTAATTCTCTCACCCGACCATATTTCCAGAATTACAAGACATAACTTAACGAAAAGGATTCATAAATGTTTAGAAGTAGATGGTGCTAAATTTAAATACTTTATTTGTTTAATATTATCTTTAGTTATTTTTGTTTGTAAGTTATCCAATTAAATTAATACAAAATACCTAGCCAACGTTTTTAATGATATCCACAATTAATAAACCTTTCAGGCTATTGGTTACTTTTCAGAATTAATAACTTGTGAAAAAATAACAAAATATCACCTTAAATAATGGAAATCATGGCCTAACCTTTACAAATGTTGAAATAATTAAGTGTTGTTATGTTTTAACTAAGGTAATGAAATCTCGCAAAAGTGGTTGGATTTAGGTATAGGGAATACTGATACCAAACAAATTAGCTTAAAAAAATACAGCGGTAAATGTAATAAAATACAGGGTGTTCTATTTAAAGTAAGCAACTTATAAATGATTTAAATTGTGCATGTTGGTGGCTAAGTTTAAAACACCCTGTATGAAATATCAATGAGATGGATATATGGAGTTAACGGGCAAGCGCTTGTTGTTTATTGGTTACAATTTCACGTCACTAGCTTCGTTATTAATGGAGATATCGTTATTCAATGTGAACTGGCATTTTTCAAAATTTTAAAAAAATCGAAATATTGTTAAAGGATGTTAATAAGGGTTAAGAATGGAGGTATTAAATTAAACGTACTACTGATTTTTGCTATTAAAGTATGACCCTGTCTATTTAATAATAACTAACTGAGTATCGTGTATACGTACATTAGTTCATATTTATTGATTCTAAAGTAGGACAGCTGAGGTGTGCATTTAACACATTTGCACACAACACTTTCCCCATTAGGTTTTATTAATTTTTATTAATTACGTTAATTAGTTATATAACTTATTAATTACTTATATAACTTTCCTCCCACTTTTTTTTTTTTTAGAACTAGCATTCACATAACACACATTCCTTAATCTATATAATGCAAAGTACTAAAATTAATGGAAAATCTTGCATGAGGTTAATAATAATAGTAACTTAAAATTATGTACTGGAATAATTATAAATGATTATATATATATATATATATATATATATATATATATATATATATATATGTGTATATATATATATATATATATATATATATATATATATATATATATATATATATATAATATGCTTTTATACTATTCATGAAAACTATTAATAAACATGTAATAATAAATGCTTAATATGCGTTTAAGTAGTATAGGTATTCGTATCTAACAGTATCATTACCTACTTTAAAAAAATTGTCGCAGTCAAGCAAAATAATTATTATGCATTTTTAACTTGAGTTTAAATTTATATTTATCTAATTGGATCCAATTTAAATATATCTAATAATTAATAATAATAATGTTATTTTAATTTAAAAAGGTAATAAGTAGAAATACCTGTAAGTAACTATATTGAATCGCTTAGTAATATTTTCTTAGCCTATTTTATGGACTACTAAATATTTTGAATTTTGGTCCCTTAAAGTACAGTTTACATTTTCAAAACTAGTTATTGTATATGGCCCTTTATACATCGGGTCCAATTTCTGTCTTGCTTCATTAGATAGCAATACCAAATCTCCTATATTTATATTGACATTAGGATTGATTTTCGTATCAAAGTTTTCCTTCGTTTTATGTTTTGCGTGTTGCAAATACTTTCTGGATCTAGCTAATGCGGTTTGTAATCTAAATTTCACTTCTTTGGCATAATTTTCTATATTATAGATTGGTGAAATAGCCTTATTGGAGGAGAAATCGCTCGGTAGATTTGGAATCTTTGCAAAAACAGGTTCGAAAGGGGTATAATGATGTACTGTGGATGGGGTTGTATTGTAGCAATAAGTATAATAAAGCAACCACTCATCCCAGTCAGATCGAATCATTAATATACATCTTTAGGTACTCATTCAAGACTCTGTGATTTCTTTCCACTGTTCCAACTCTTTGTGGCCTATAAGCAGTAGAAGTTTTTGTGAAATATTTAATAAATTTGTCAATTCAGTTAAAGTTTCATTTACGTATTCGGTACCCATGTCGGTACGTAACTCTCTCATAGGACCGTAAATTAAAATGAATTTTCGAAAATTGCACGTGCCACGGTTTTAGCTTCTTTATTAGGAATAGCAACAGTGATGAGATATTTTGTTAAATCACACTGAAGTGTAACCGCGTAAGAAATTCCAGAGTTTGTTTTACAAATGGCCCGATTGTGTCAATGATTACTGAATCAAAGGCATTCACGGGTGTTTCTGTAATACAAACTGGTTCAATTATTTTTCTTCCTGGTTTATTCACTTGACATTTATGACAAGTTTTAACGAATTTGCGACATCTTGACGCATTTTCTTCCAGTAAAATAGGAACGAAGTTTAGCTAAAGGTCTTGTTTTACCACAGTGTCCACCTAGTAGAGGATATATATGAAATTTGATAATTAGATTTTGTTTTTCTTCGTCAGTTTTAAAACTTGAATTGGTTTTGTCAAAAGTATGGTCAAGTTCTTGAGCATAGAATTACTAATTCCTTTAAATTCATATAAATTAACGAAATTGAAAATATCACTGTTAAGCTCGAGCTTTACTTTATCAATTCCATGGTTACCAGCTAATGTTTCAAGCTTGGAAATTACCTGCTCTAGTGAGGGCTTTCCTAAGTAATTATGAGAATTATATTTAATAATAACTTTAATTTGGGATCCCTTAATGTTTATATTAGTATTATTTAGTGCACTTTTTATAACTTTAAAATTCAACTTAGGAATTTTATAAGCTTCAAAATTTTCTAGTGTTTCGTAGATTTTATATGTAGTAATTTCGTCTCTTTTGGTTCATCTTCGGTTTCTTTGAGTTCCTTTTTATCTATACAGTCATTCTGTTTATCAGTTATTGATCTTGTCTGAACGGAGTATACATGTGCTTGAGTCTCTTTCAATTGTTCAGTGTCAATTCTCGAAAGAGCGTCACTTCCTACATTATCTTTGCCCTTAATGTATTCTATTTGAACATTATATTCTTCTAAATCTAATCTCATTCTAGTAAGTTTGGAATTGGGGTTTTCATGGAAAAAGATAAGGGTCGATGATCAGATCTGACTGTAAATTTGTTATCGTAAACATATGGTCGAAAATACGAAATCGCCCAATGAACTGCTGCGAGTTCTTTCTCAATTGTTGACTTATTAATTTCACCTTTAGTGAAAGCACGAGATGCATATGCAATCGGAAGATCCTGATTGTTATGTAGCTGACTGAGAATTGCGCCGCAGGCATAATTAGCAGCGTCCGTAGTAATAATGAATTCTTTATTGAAATCTGGATATTGCAGTATTGGTGGTTGAATTAGCGCCAGTTTTAAATTTTGAAAACAATTTTCACATTCGTCTGTCCAGTTGAATGTAATGTTTTTCTGCAAAGGTAATTTAATGGGTATGTTAAAATGCGAAATTAGGAATAAACCTACGATAGTAGTTGCAAAACGCTACGAATCTTCTAACATCATCTGTATTTAACGGATTAGGATAATTTTTTATAACTTCGAATTTTGCTGGATCTGGAGAAATTCCTTTATCTGTAATTAAATGGCCTAGGTATGTCACATCCTTTCTAAAGAATTGACATTTCTCGGGATTTAGTTTTAAACAGTATTTTCTGCAAGTTTCAAATACAGCTTCAAATTTTTCAAATGATGCTTTTCTGAACATCCGACAACAATTATATCATCTACATACATAAATGCTTTTCAGGTGTAAGCGTTGCAAAAGCGATTTGCATCATACGCTGAAAGCTATTGGGACTCACTGATAGTCCGAAAGGCAAACGTTTAAATCTGTATGTGCCTGAATTAACGGTAAAACTAGTTATATCTCTAGATTCTTCCTTCAAGAATTTGATGAAAGCCTGAGATCAGATCTAAAACCGAAAACCATTTCGCTCTGCCTAGTTGATCTAAGATGTCCTCTTTGCGGGGTAGAGGAAATCTATCAGCTATTAATTTCTTGTTGACTTGCCTATAATCGATTACTAATCTGCATTCCTTGGTATTATTTGCCGATTTTTCGGTACTAACAGAATAGGTGAATTATAACAACTAACTGATGGTTCAATGATATCATGTTTCAATAATCTGTTAACTTGTTTGTTTATTTCAGGTGTTTGAGAATGAGGTAATCTATAGTTTTTTACGTATGTCGGTTCGTCAGTTTTAGTTTTCAATTTTGTTCGGAAAAATTATTATGCGTTAATATGTCCTTTTTAGAGCAAATATGTAAGAATAATTGTTACAGAGCGTTTTAAATTAATTAATGTATCTGAAGGAAGATTTTTATTTTCAATATTTGATTTTAGTTTTTCATATAAATCTCTTTGTCTATCAGTAACTTCGTTTGTAATGGAATAAATGTTGTAGTTTTCAAGATTTTCAGTTTTTATATTTAAATCTGAAATAGGGATATCTTTATTATTGATATTAAGAAAATTTATTAGTGCTGTGTTCCCTCGTGTTACGGTACGTTTAACAAATATACCTTTTGCTATTTCTTGATTTGGAACGTAAGTGCCAGAAAAATCATTATTTAATTTTACCTCACGAGTAACTTCCGACCAAGCTGGAAAAATAAATGTATCTTGGTCTGGTCCACCACGAAAAGGAATGATAAAATTTTGCGAATCCCGTATTGTTAGGGACCAAGTATTATAATCCAGTATACATCTAAATTTTGATAAGAAATCTCGACCTAAGATACCACCGGCAGCTAGGGAAAATAATTTTAACTAACTGAAACTCTTGATGAATTGATTTATTATTGTCAATGTAAATTTCTAATTTAATTGCCAAACATGATTCTATACATGTATTTGTAATTCCGCGAATTGTATAATTTCTCTTTCTTGTTTGAAGTTGTACGTCAGAATTTTGAAAACTATTTTTTAATGATATCTAATGAATCTACTAAGAATGTAAAACATTAAAAAATTGTTGATAAATTTACGAAGTTTGAAAATGATAGATTAAGAATGCTTAATTGGTTGTCGATTTCCGTATCCCCCATCCTCATCGGAGGGGGCACTAGCGAGTTTTCCGACTCGTATGCCCTCACATTTGCTGAAAACTGGCTATTCGCAAAACCTTGACGTTTTCCAGCTCTTGAATCACCGCGATCATTATAATAAGGTCTACTAGTATTATTTGTACCATGGTAATTTTGGCGTGAAAAGTTACCGCGATTTCCATTTCTTCGGTTAAAATTTCCACGATGATAGTTATGGTAGAAGCGATTAAAATTGCCTCGTCTTTTGGGGTTTCCTCTCATTGAGTTTCTAAACATAATTGTCGCATTACTGTTATCTGAATCAACACTAACATATTTGGTTAGAGTATCCTGAACTGTTTCAAACGTACCTGCTTCTATAACTATTTTTGCTCTTTCAGATTTAGAATTTGAAATCAAAGTTTTAATTACTTTATTTTCACAAAAGATTGCGCTGTGTCTTGACGAACTCCTTCCGAGATGTATGCTTGTTGAAGAATTTCTGCTAATTGATCAATCTGTTGCGTAAATAGTGACGTATCTCTGCCTTGTTGTCTAAGATTTAATAGTCGTGCTTCGATAACGTCGGATTTATCACCCCTGCATTTGTACATAATGCTCATCTTGCAAACGTTTTAAATTTGCCTCTAAGACTTCAAACAGCATTGATAACGCTAATTGTTAAAATTAAAAATTACCTCGACCTTTGACATCATTTAGTATTAATTTAACAAAAAATTTTTTTTTATTTCACACTATCAAAATTAGAATTGCAATTCACAAAGTGAATATGAAAAAAAATTTTTTTTTTCTGCTAATTATTAAATAAATGTTCCCATTTCACAATGAATACGCAATATTGCATATTTACGAATTTGTGTATTAAGTTAATTACCTACTGTTATCAGCAATTCTACGTTGTGCCGTTGTTGATTGCTTCGACTGGACTTTGGTGATATCTTCCATATGTCGAAATTGATCCTTTTGGTTATTTCGACTTTCTTGGTATGATCTGTGATCTTGAATTGTCTGAACTTTGCGCTCACTCAGTAATTTATCACGAATTTATTACGATTTTTAAAATAAAGCTTACTACCACAATTACGAATATTATGTAAAACATAATTTTTACATCACTAACTAACTGTATTTACCGCACCGTTTTCAGTAAGCTCTTGATCGGCATGATGACTTTGAATCTTACCCATTTGTTTATATTTGGTTTTAGATTTAGTGGTAATAAGTTTTTCGTGATTCACTCACTATTCCGGTACTCGCACTCATATTTATTTTACGTACGCTGTCACGGTCGCCATGTTAAAGGTTGTTAATAAGGGTTAAGAATGGAGGTATTAAATTAAACGTACTACTGATTTTTGCTATTAAAATATGACCCTGTCTATTTAATAATAACTAACTGAGTATCGTGTATACGTACATTAGTTCATATTTATTGATTCTAAAGTAGGACAGCTGAGGTGTGCATTTAACACATTTGCACACAACAATATCTCGAAAATACTTCATTTTTGGTATAGGACATTGTGCACAAATTTTATCTAGAATTTCATGTAGAATTCGAAAATAAAATAAAAAATATTAGGTTCCATTTAAGATAACAAATTTGACGTCTACTTCCGGTATAACCGGAAGTGCCACATTCAGGACAATATTATATTTGAACTCAGCGTCATCCAAAACATACAGCTTCGTATTTTCAGATTTTTAACATAACTGTATCCGCCATTACTTTAATCAAAACTCTTCACGCCACACCCTGTATACTGGATTATAGCATTTCTGTAATATTAACCAACCAGCATTGCTTATTCTCAAAATTTGAACCAATCACGAACGTCTTTCATGAAAATACGGCTTGTTTACCTTAACGACGGGGTATATTTAATTTGGTATATTCGATTAGGTGTTTTCGATTTCGCATTTTCATTGCTGTCTTTAAAGAAACATATCAAACTAGCTGTAAGATGTCAGTCATGACTGTAACTTAGTGCGGTAACTGGAAGAAGTGATATAATCGGATCGAATACAACTCGACTTTCTCGGTATATTAAAAAATTTCCCTCCTTTTCGAACAAAATTAGTATTGTTTTAAGGATGTTTCCAAGCAATACTAATTTTGTTCTCAAGTCGGGCAAGTATTTTTCAAATGTACCAACGAAGTCTTGTGACATTATTACAGAAAATGTATTAGCAAAAATGCAATTATACAAAAAATTTTTCATATTTCGTTTTAACTATTAAATGTCATCTTAAATATTTTTCAGTATATTTCTTTCACAATTTTTCATTACCATTTATATTTCGAAATTAAAAAAAAATGGCAAATTCAATTTCATTTCCGTTTCGTTTGAGGGAAAAGATGGTTTTCGTGAATGAAGGAAGAAGGATTTGAATTTTCCTAGTTTTGTAACTGCATCACTTAATGTGCGATTTACCAAAGTTTAATTTATTAATAAAGTTTTCGACCGATTACACATAAGGAGGGCCAATAGGGATTTCCGGAGCGGTAAGTGATAGAGTTTCAGTTAAATGGAAGAAAAGTTGGGCATGTTGGAGTAAAATGGCATTGTTAAACTGACGAAATTCCCAACCGTTCCGACCTTATGCGACAAAAAGCGAATTTTCACGATTTCGTTTTTGACAAATTGTTACTTTGTGATTGATGTTAAATAAAAAGTAAAAAAAACCTTCTACAGCTACTTTTTAACGTTCTTTAACATAGCATGCAGCAAATTGGAATCCGACGTTTCGTTTTCGAGTAACGATCATCAACTTTTTTTTTAAATAGGGTCCTGATTTTTTTATACATAATATTAGAAGAACTTTTTATTCTACATTCAAGCATGTATCACACTTTATGGTTTAATTGCGATTTTTAAATTTATCAGAGAAAATCTAAGCATGAGCCTCCCAATAACATTTAAGCTGAATTTTATTCATAATGGAGCTTTTGCTAACTGTGCTTTCCTCATGAAATGACAGAATTTTTCAATTTTGAATACAAATTTTACAACCAATCAACAACACATAAATGGACAGATATCATTTGATGACAAGAAAATTTAAACATAACGCATAACAATAATTAAACAAAAAATTATAATAAATGCTGGAAAAGCCCTCCTTCATTCTTCAAACATAAATAGCATTCTTTAACATTGTAGGTGTTACAGTTTGGAATGCGTTAAGTGCCAACCTTCGGAGTTCTTCTTGTGTTCCAAAGATATGTTTATAAACATAATTTTTTATGTATCCGAAAGAATAAAATTCAGCGGATTTATATCGGGAGAACGGGCTGGCCAGGGTGTTAGGATTAGCTTTTTTTCCTTTTTACTCCACTAACAAAAAATATAATTAAGTCCATCAATTAATTAAGTATTCACCGTTACATATTGATAAGAATTGAATTAAGTACTATAAATGTATAATTACAACGTTAATATAAAAGCAAATTTTCTTTTATCGATATCCTGCAATTAAAGCTTGACAAATAATAATTTAGTTTGTATTAAAACGCACCTTTCAAGTGGAAAATTACATTCAAAACCTTTTATATTAATATTAGTATTAGAGATAAGTAAACTGAAGTATTCAAAACAGAATTTAAAACCCGATCAATATAATTAAGAGTCTTAAAATTAATAAAATAATTAATAATTAACACCGTTCTTATAAATTAATTGATTTCTTGAAAAATTGCATTGTTAAATAACATTTTCGATGCAAATAATTAAAGTTAAATAATTTATATCGCATGATCCAGGTAAACAACTACAATGAAAATTGTAATCTCGTTCCCATCGTGTAAAGAAACTATTTTTACTTCTGTAAATTGTAAATTTTGAGGTATAACTAGACAATAGTGTCCAGAATTTTATATCAATCGTTCCATTATTTCACAAATATCAATTGTACCATGATGAAATAAGTATTAATTCATTAATTGATTTAATATTATTAAAACAACTTGTGACGCTGCTACCTCATCATAGGAAACCTTTGAATACCAACCTCCCCCCTTTCTAATATTTTGTATTCTATATCGGCAAGTGCCACGGCCGAATTTTTATCTTTTTGGTCTCACTACTTTAAGCCTTTAAGTACACAAATCGTAGCTGCATTTTGGTAAAGAGTAGTAAACTTGATTAACATAATTAAAGTTCATCCGTTTACAACCCCTGGAGCGAGCAACCGCTGTCCGCAAACCGCCCAGGAGTCGACACCGAAATAAAATCAATACCGTAACTTATAAATATTTTAAATGAAATTTTCCAAAGGAGTCTTAATTTTTGTATTGGTGCTCGTTGAGGGCAATCTTCACTTGCCACCACCGAAAAACCCATTACAACTCTTTCGGCGAACTTATTTGAAAGGTAATCTTTAACCATGCGTGAATTGTGTGCAGGTACACCATCCTGCTGAAATCAACAATTGCGTACTTCGGCTAAGGGTAAATTATCAAGAGCGTCTTCCAAAGTAGTTTCTAGTAAATGTAAATAACGTTGAGATGTTACATTTTGATTATAAAAAAGGACGAATTATCCTTCTTCCTAAAATCCCAACTCACATATTGAAGGCAAAATGGTGTTGTGTCGTGATTCTTTGTGTAATTTTGGATTTTCTTGAGACCAATGATAAACGTTTTTTCTATTAATAATTCCATAATATGTGGAAAGGAAAATTATTGTTCTGATGGCATTTTCTTGAATGCCACGCACAGAATAATCGCCGTCTTTATGCATCACCTGGTCTAAGTTCTTGGCAAATTCTGTATTTGTATGGATGAAATTTTGTCTGCGTTAGAATAAAGTGTGATGTTGATGTGGATATGCCCACATTATTCTGAATTTGCCGAGTGGATATTTCGGGATTTTCAGTAACGGATAACAATAGATTGTTTACATATTCCTCATTACTCGTTTTTTTGAGATAGCACTGGTGTTTTAAAAGTACCGGATTCTTTCAGGTTAGTTACTAACTTGATGAATGTTCTTTTATTTGGCTGCTTCCTTTCAGGACACTTGTCCAGATACATGCGCCCCCCCCTGCTGTAAAAAAATTGAGCACTTAAACTCTACCGAATCTTTTTGCCGCTAAATTACGCGTCGTATCAAAGAATTTGCATAGAACATAATTAATCGATAAGTTTAAATAAAAATTAAATATTGGAAATAGGCAGCTGTTTAGCAATAGTGAAAAAAAAGTCGATTACACTATCTGCTAAAATAAAAAACAGTACAGGGCTCCCTCACTCTTGTATTTTTGTGAATTAGCATTGTTGTTTGTTGTTTATATTTATATTTGGGTAGAGGTGAGACGTAGGCGAACTGGTACATGATATCACTCTGGTTATTTATTGTAATATGCAATTGCCGAGTGTGTACATACTCCCGGGTCCAGATGACTATTAAACACCTAGGATTCTATTTTTATTGTTTTTTTTGTTGTATAGGTGAATGTGCAACCTGAGAAAGGCGCGCTGTATTTTTCTAACGCACTCCAACTTATACATCGGTCAAGATGTTATGATTTATTTACAACTTACCTTTGTAAGGCTTTGTTTAATAAGTTCTTTTCTGTTCTTCTGTTCTTTTGTTAAGTAGAATTGTTTACCTGCGAACTAATTTCTCTTTATATGTAATTTATTGCAAATTTTCGTATGTATTGTCTGCTTTAGTAGTCACTAAACAATTGTCTACGTGTAAATTCCTTGTCCAATTTATTTTGTCCTTGCCTTTACCTTATTATTACCTGTGCAATTTTGCTGTTGTATTTTATATGTACCGTAATTTGCCCTATTGTTTTATGTGCTTATTTACTTTAAGACCGGCATGATTGGTTTTAAAGGACCACATGTTTGGTATTACGATTGTTCTCCTGATGATTTATGACACAATTGTGGATGCGACTACACGTTTTTTTTTTATTGTGTTTATGTGTAACTAAACTGCTTTTTATTTATTTTTCTCTTAATGTTATAATTTTGTACGCATTTTAACCTGATTTAATAGTGTTTTGTTATATATTTAACTCTTTCATTGTTTTTTTTTGTTATTTGATTTATTAATGTACTTGTGCAATGGCTTATTTATGAATAAAGTGGGTTTTATTGGTGGTTCTTGTCCACAATAGTACCTTAATGGGCTGAACCACCATTGCGCAAAGCTCGTTAATTTTAGTTTGAGTAGTTTCATTGTTTAACTACCCCATATGATGCAACACTTACCTCATCCAGCCTATCTAGTTCAAATAGCACAAATTACCTACCACTAGACGGCCACTTTGTTTGATCATATTTGAGGTTTGCGAGTAATTAAATATCAGACTTGTAAATAAATTCTAGTGTTTTAATTATTGCCAGGAAAGTCAAAGTAAGGCAAGCAATTAATTTGAGCAATAGCAACATTATTGTCAGTAAAGTCAAGATAAATCACTTAGAGATTGTTTTGTTGTTAGATTTGTATTATTGCGAATCAGTTCAAATTACACTTTTTAAGATAGGGTACCTGGTAGACGCCACAACGCCAAAGGAATTAAGGGTGTTGCTAGCTCGCCGGCGTGGGCCGTATTCTTTTTAAATAAGTGCCACGGACGACAATAGGTACACCAATAGCTGCAGTGTTATATATGAGTAAATAAGAATAAGTAAGTGATTAAGTGGTTATATTTTCCTCTGCGTCACATACCTATGCTAAAGACCTTTAAGCATATTTAGACATTTTTACTTCAAAAATGCAGGAATTTGAACAACTTAATTTGCAACGAGGATAAATCAAATAATGATAGTGTCACGATTGATTGTATATAGCTTTTCGATATTTAAAAATCATATCTTGGACTTAATGAGTCAGTTGTTTAAAGACATTTTTGTAATAGGCGTACAACTTGACGATATGGAAAATTATTAGCGGCGCAATGGTCTCTTGTTTCAGGGCGCTATTGAAACCAAGAGCAAAGTTATCGAAGATATAATACATGATATATGTATAAATAAACTGTATTTACGGAAATCTTTGATAATAAATACAGGCAGATGTCATCCACTTGGCAAAAAAAAGGTATCCGAGGTAAGGCCGATAACTGTCAAATTCATCTCGTACGAGTACAAGTTCGCAAAGAAGTTTAGCTGCGTTACCTAGTGCGTGATTTAAATCTACTCATAACGAATTCGACTGTTATTGAATAATAACCCGCTACCCACTTCACAAGCAACCACCATACAAAGCTCGTCTGGTCTGGCTATCATGACGCGATCCGCTACTTTTCATTTCCCGAGACGATTAAGAAAAAGTCGCAATGGTAATATTCCATTTCTCAAAATCCTCGTTAAAAAGAAAGGAATAACTTTTTTAAGTGGTCAAAAACCACCATCTGCAATTATATAACAATCCCATTTGTTCGTTAAGTGATAAGTTTGTTTAACGTTTATATTTATATTTATAATTACAAAACGCAAGTACATTTAATTAAAACCTGAAAATATTCTGCATTTAAAATATATCTTGAGTGGAACAACACACGACATTCCAACCTACAAAGTGGAAATTAAAATAAATGAAATAGTTTTTTAATAGTAATTTTTTTGTTACGTTTGCATCATAACTACCTGTTAAAAAAATTAAAAAGCATGTGAAATCTCAACACTAAAACGCTGGAGTGCTTTAAAGTCGCTATAGAAACGATGGCGTCATCATTTTTAAGGAAAATTATATTTGTAGCTATACATATTATTAGTGAGATATAACAAACAGTATCATTTTTATGTTGAATAAACACCATATGTACACAGTAACGTAAACAATTTCCATATCAGCGCACGACGTCATTGCATAGGCTACTTTCTGAAATGATACAAATTCAAAATTAAAACGCTGATTTGAAGTATGGATTTCAGTTCTATTTCTCGAATTATGATACAATTGTAATAAAAAAAATAGCTTCAACACTTGTATCATAATATACTATTTTATGATAATTAGACAATCTCTTTTCAATACGTTCATAACCAAAACTGGCAACACTGTAAAAACAAAAACAGTAATCTATGTCAGATGGATGTTTAAAACTTCATGTCCGATAGACGTTAATAGACATATACATCCTAACTAAAAAATTCTAAAGTCGCCCGCTTTCATAAAATACCGAAACTACAGTTTAAGCATTTTCAATCTTATTTAATAAATTTTTAAACCTGTTTTCTCTGTATTAAGAAACTTTATAAAGAAAATTTGTGTAAACTTAATTCTTTTGCCGCCAATTTACGCCTCGTATCATAAAAATTGCATCGAACATAATTAATCGATATGTTTAAGAACTATGTGTTGGTATCATTAGGTATATCTGAAATATACAGCTGTTTCAGAAATATTTGATAAAAACTAAAACCCGCTCTTAATAAACCACCCTTTCTGCCTTTGCATTTCTCCCAAAATCTAATCAGCTCTAAGAGAAATGAAAACAAGCTTATATACGAAATTTTGTACGTGTTGTCGCACACACGCATCCAACGCATGTACGCACATACACACATACACAAACATACAGTACACATCTCTACTTGTTGTACCAAACGGCAGCAATCAACATTCTTGTACATGACTTCTAAGCTCTGGAATGATCTCCCTATACCTTGGTTTCCTCTCACTTATGATATTGAAAAATTTAATGTGGCCGTTCAAAGGCATCTCCTGGCAATTCAATATCCAGTAATCCATCCTCCGTGTTCTTGAGTACTTTAGCATGGTAGGTCAAACTTAGCCTGTTCAGGTCCGCAATTATTAGAAAAAAAGTATCCCATTGAGACTCATTGCCTTGGTTCTCTTGGTTGAAAAATATTTTCACAATATCTGTTATCTGTTAAGTTAATACTTAAAACAAAATGTAAACTTAACTCATTTAAGTGAACATCCCAAATATAAAGTGTTAACACTGTTGATACATTATGCAGATAGTTGTGATGAAGGTGAGAGTGAACTTTCAAATGCTACGAACATCAAACATAACATGAAAACAGAGAATGCAGGTCCAGTATCGAAAAATCAATATCGCATACCCTACAATCAAAGGAGTGCGTTACAAAAAGGAGTTAATAGGCTAGTCAAAACGAAAATCATCAATGGAATGGAATGCAACTACGGTGATGATACCGAAATAAATACCAGATATGAACTACCAAACATTAATTGTGATCGGTTACAGAGAATTAATCAAAATCAAAAAGAAGGAAATATTTCCAAAACCAAAGGTTAGCGGAATTATTAAATTATGTAGGAAATTCAACACTCGACTTCACAAATGCGTAACACCAGATCGATTTAACACCAGAATGAACAAAAAAGTAGCGTTTACGGCATTGAGAAATTGGTACGAGTACATAAAAATGCTGTTTGATTTAGTGAACGCCCCGGGAACATTCCAGAAATTCATGAATATAACCTTAGCAGGCTTACCATGGGAAATATGCATGGTCCACTTGGATGACGTCATCATTCACAATGGAAAGGGAATAGAAAACCAATAATCAAAGCTGAAGATATTATTTGAAAAGCTATGGGCAGCAAACCTAAAACGAAGACCTTCGAAATGCCAAATTTTAAAACTCCGTGAGTCATTTAGGGCAAGTCATATCAAAATCAAAAGTTTAATTATATCCAGATAAAGTGAAAGTGTTGAAAAAATTCCCCATACCCACTTCAATTCGCAAACTACAAGAATAACTAGTATTTACAAATTGTTACAGAAGATACATTAAACATTTTGCTGAGTTGACAGAACCTTTGACGAGTCTTACGAAGAAAAAAGATGAGTATTAAATGGACAAATTCATGTAAGCTGTTGACAAACCGAAAAGTACAAGTAGCAACAGACAGTGTATTAATTGACCAAAAAATTGACAAAACTATTGCAGAGCATGGGATGCCTGAACAACTTACCACGGATAATGGAGCTTACTTTGTTGGTGATTTATTTGCAAATTTATGTGAAAAATTATAAATAACAAAAATTACCACAAGCAATCTAATAATATTGCCAGGTCATACAAGAAGTTAAAAGATTTTCTTTACCATTATGTTTCGGATCAAACAAATAGTCAGGATTGGTTATCATACTTTCAGTTAGCATATAACATGTAGAGGCATGATTCTTGATGTATGGAACAGATCCAAATCATACGATTGAAGAAATAATAAAACCCAATAAAAAATTCACTATAGGATTGGAAATTCTTATGTAGCTAGGATGAAAATAGCATTTAGGGCCACAAGGAAAAGCTTACAGGAGGTTGCAAAAAACGAACTCTCCAATACAACAAAAATACGAAAGAAGTTGCATTACAACACGATGATTTGGTATTTTTGGAGAGTGTCAAAAAATTTGATAATACGATGGGCAGGCCCATATCGAATTATAGAAAAGGTGGCAAACTTAGAATTGGAAAATTATACAAGAACAAGCAAGAATCGGTACATGTAAACATTAAAAATACAAGGGATAGAGGAAGCAAAAGAAATAGAAATTTTAATTTCTTTAACGGTTTGCGGAGGCAACATATAAGTTGAATATAAAGACTTCAAATGAGAACATAAAAGAAAAACGGAGGAACATAAAAGAGAGGAAATAAATCCGTATAAAAGAGCAAAGAGTGACATTGGAAGAAGATCTGAGGAATTTATTAATGACAACCGCAGAAAATTGCGAAATACAGCATTCGCCAAAATAAGCAGTACCGGAAACAACAACTTTATTAATTTTTGAAATTTACATGTTCAAAATGAGCACCATTACGGTGCAAACAAGCTTGCTAGCAATTTTTCAGATCATTGAACACGTTCATAAATAGTGGTTAACCCAGTTATTGGAAATAGGTTATTGTTTGCCGTAGTTATGCAATATGCATCATCAGAGTTGAATACGCCTCTTTCATCATACCCCAGACATGTGCATCAAGTGGCGTAAGGTCAGATGAAGGTGCAGCGTAATCGAAGTCCGTTCCACAAGAAATTATTCTGTTTTTTTCCAAAGCTCGCGGAGAAGTTCAAATAAGAGTAAATTTCGTACACGGCAACAATTTCTTAAATCTCTAACAAAAGGTATGGTGATGTTCTGCCTGTAACGCTCTTGATTAACAGTAACTGTGTGTTGATTTCCGTCCTTAAAAAAATAAGGACCGATTATACCGTGTACTGTGAAGTGGTTTCTCTACAATGAAGTCAGAGCGTTCAAATCCAAGAAATCAAGTTGATTGTCTATTAATATGGCCATTTAGGTAAATATGACTTTCGTCTGAAAACCATACATTTTTCAAGTAATTGGTATCTTCGAGTACTAGGCTTGTCCACAGCCTACCACAGTATCATTAAACACTTTAGATTTCAATAGCTTAGGACTACCAAATCATATCCTATTAAAGGATATGGTTTGATTTAAAGGAGAGTAATGTAACTAGGGATTTAATAGGTTATGAAATGGTATGTTATGCAAAGTCAATGTTGTAAACAATAATCGTGTTTTAGGATACATATCTGCGAAAACTACAAGTACAAATGATACAAATTATCATTATTAAGAGGATCGTTTATGGCGATATCTTGAATACGTAAGGGATATTTGGGTAATAATTTTCAATTTATGTGTGTTTTAACATTTCCGCAAACTGCATTATTCGTCAAATACAGATTCGATTAATTAAGAGGTTAGAGAATAATTTCAATTTTAACGTACATTTTTTTTGCAAGTTGCAAAACTTTATGCATTTAAAGTTTGGATTAATGCCATCTGATCAAGCCACGTAATCTTATCACATAACAAGGATACTAATTACGATATTATTTACATTTTATTTTGTTTGGATATAATAATTTTGAAAATAAAAAAAAAAGATTGCAATCAGCATTATAAATATACCTAGGGGGTTATTTTCGTATTCTGCGGTCACATGAAAGCTTCCATCTTGTCCAAGGTTTATCTACAGTCAGAAATAATCAGATTGCAGTGGCGCTCTGTCGTCTTATTTCGATTTTAGATTTCACGAATGGAAATCAGGAATGTTTGAAGTATTATTTCAAATATTTGCAACCTCCTACCGCTCGGCTTCCGCCATTGAGTAGACTGGCAACCCGTTTTTGTTAGTAAATTAGTTTGATTTCATTATTTATTGCAAGAGTTTTGTTTGTGTTTTATTTTGTAAGCTGTTTACTTTTAATATAATTAGGATCAAGAATTATTAGTTTTGTTATAGATGGGAGGCATGTGTACAATATGCCAGCCGGGGATATATCAAGCTCGGTAAGGGAAGCCGATCACTCTTTCCTTATCCTTAATCCATTCTCATCCTTTTTTTCCTTTCTCTCTCACTGTCCTTTTATCGGATTGAAAATCCAAAATTAAAAAAAAGATGTGTGTGGTTTCTTGGCCAAAAATGCCAGGCGCAGAATCCTGCCCTATTCGTATGTCCACGAAGGCAGAGGCCTCGGTCATCGAAAGTACTCACTTTCTGACCAATAACTGTAATATCTTCGGTCTCAGGTCTAATCTAAATGCTGTTCACCAACATCTCGAAAAATTACAACCTGACATTTTGTTTCTGTCTGAAACACAAATCTCCTCTAAAAACTCCGATTCACCGAACTTGCACAACCTTCACTCTAGCTTTCGATACAACGGAGGCGTGTCTGCATATCGTCTTCAAGAGGATTTCTTAACATAACTAGTTACGCCATTCCCTTCCGGGGTAGGCAAACAAAATCTCTTGTTTATTTTTTATTTGCAATCTTTCTCCATGCTTTCCTATCCTTGCATTCCCACTTATTCCACAATTTCATCATGCGAGGTAAATACTCTACTCTGCTTTTCACATTCCTGGTTGAACACCACAATATTTAGTGAGACAGTATGTCTCAGTTTCCGCCACTAAAGCTAAAAGGATGTTGGAACAACGAAAATACAATAAACTGGGCACATCTCCTTTTAGGTAGTTAACGCCATCAGTAAAAACTTTGGTACGTTTCTTTCCACCTTCCCCCCTCCCCCATGATATCTTTTGACGGATCTGTAATTGATGATACTGTAGACAAAGCCAATCTTTTTGTACATTTATTTACATCAAACTCGTATCTTGATGGTTCTGGAAAAGATGTGACACTAGCCAGCTATTCTCCATATCTATTCAACAAATTCGTTTTCGATACAAGCTCTTAGAAAGCCAATCTTAAAGAAATGTTCCCTCAAACTAATACCAGTCCTATCTAGCTCTATGTGATCTCTATGTCTTCGAGGGAGCCTTCTTCATCATGGAAGTTAACAAATGTACTACTTGTTCCCAAAAAAGGCTACCAGACCGATGCCTCTAGGTATCGACCACTTGCCAACACTTCCATTTAACCATCAATATGTTTTTAGGCAGAGTAATGTATCCTCTTTCTTATGTGATCGAAATTTGGAATAGTATATTAGAACAACGCTTTAGATACGTCAAAAACGTCTGATCAAGTGTGGTATAAGTGTTTATTTGCCAAACTCACCTCGTTTGAGTTAACTGATACGCTCATGAACTGAGTTTGCAGTTTTCTTGATGAAAGACGAATACGTGTCGTAGTTGATGGCTTCTTTTCAACAGAAGAAGGCATTAACGCGGGCGTGTTAAAGGGTTCAATGATACACTTTTTCTGCTATACATAAATGATTTTATTTCTTTAGCGATTAAATCAACCCAGTGTTTTGCTGACGACAGCACTTTTTATTGTAGTGGATCTCAGCCAACTCATAATAGTAAGCCAGCTTCTATCTCAATACAAAACATTAAAGTTGAAACGCTAATTTCAATCAACAAAGACAATAAACGTATCCTTGAATGAGGGAGTAGCAATCTAGTCATATTCGATGTTACTATAATGCTCAAATTCGACCTCATCTGTAATATAAGTACGAATCGTTGATCGTAGAGTGATTGGGCTTGTATATTACTCGTCCTTAACTTTTGATAAACAGTACCTTGTGCATATAAGAATCGTTTCAATTATTTTATCATACTATTGGTTTTGTGCTGATGAATTACATACTTTGATATCATCTCGGTCCATGTTTGCTAGGTATATTCGGTTTGCTCATTCACATCATTAACATGCAGTAAAAATTTCTATTTTTCGTAACAAATGGGCGCAATCGATATTCTTCTACACGATTTCTAAACTACACTAGGTTTCAAATGAAATGCACCACTTAGAAATAATAATGATATGATTTTGAAGTTTTGGCAAAATAATGTTTTAGTATCATATAGAAAACGATGGAAGTTTCAATGAAAAAGAACAAGTCACTATGTACTTTGCACCACTGTTAACATAAATTATCAACGATTGTTATTTATACATTTTAAGAAATCTAGTCGCTTAGTGTCAATTTTTTGTTGTTTAACTGACACATTTATTCTGAAAAAATGCCCCCAGTAAGACAACGACGAAACTTTTCCCAAGTTCCAGATTTTGACAGGGGTAGAATTATCGGCATGAAAAAGGCAGGTTTGCCATTTCAAGAAATCGGCAGACGACTTAATCAAGACCACACCACGGTGGCCCGCATTTGATCTTCTTGGTCTGAAGAAGGCATTCAACGACCTCGTCCCAGTGGAATACCACCACGTAGCACCAATGATCGTGAAGAACGACTGTTTAGGCAGATGGCCACAAGAGATCGGTTTCAGCCGACAAGGTCTATTTCGGTGAAATGGACAGGAGCTATTGGTCGTCACCTATCAATGTCAACAATCTACACGAGAATTAAGTCTTTTGACTTACATTCATATCGTCCGTACCAGCGACCTCAGTTAACACAAGAGCATAAGACTGCTAGATTGGCATGGTGTCAAGAGCGGCAGGATTGGGGCCTTCAATGGAATAACATCGTCTTCAGCGACGAATCGCGTTTCTGTTTGTGGCGAAACGATGGTGCAGCGGTTTCGAGGAGAACGTCGAAATTTAGAGTGAAAGGCGTCCCACAGGCTTAACACCTGGAGTCATGGTTTGGGGCGCCATACGTGTTCGTGGAAGATCTACTCGTGTGTTAATTCTAGGCACATTAAGTGCTTCGCGTTACATTGATAATGTTTTGGAGGCAGTGGTAGTACCGTTTAATGCAGGCGTTGCCAAATGGTATTTTGCAACAAGATAATGCTAGACCACATACCGCACACGTTACAAGAAAGTTTCTGGATCAAGTGCAGCTACCAGTATTGCAGTGGCCTGCGCTATCGCCAGATCGTTCGTCTATTGAACATGTATGGGACATGATGGGTCGAAGACTAAGGCAACTATCAAGGCCCCATAACTTGGACGAATTACGACACCATCTCCAGGTAGCCTGGGATGAAATGCCTCAGGAAGATATAGACCATCTCATAGAAAGCATGCCTCGGAGAGTGAACGCCTGCATTGCTGTGCGTGGCGATGCTATACACTATTAACATTTTCTTGTTAACTGTTAATATTTTGCCTTCAAAATTGCATCATCTTATACATGTTAATAAAGCATTATTTTACCATACTTTCAAGATCATAGCATTATTATTTCTAAGTGGTGCATTTCATTTGAAACGTAGTGTAGTTGACATCATCAATATGAGTTACAGATTTAAACTTGTACAAAACAAGGCATAACAAACAAGTAGTTATGGTTACAAGTCATTAAGGTAAAACAGCAAACTTGATGTAAATTATAATTCTATGTTTAAAATACCCGTTAAAGGTGAGTTTATAGATCAACCTTTTCTGTTCATTATTATAAGTTCTACATACATAAAGACAAAATTTGCTTGAACCTTGATGGCGCAGTTGGTTAGCGCGGTACTCTAGCAAAGTACAGGTCGTAGGTTCAAATCCTACTCGAGGTAAACTTTTTATTTATGTATTTAATAAAATTAATAAGAATTTTTAATTCTCTGTTCATGTTTACAAATTTAGAATGCTTCCAAAACATCTAATTTGTCTTTTTCATTACAGAAATGTAAAAATTTAATATTGTTTTGTGAAGTTGTAAGGTTAACACAGAACCGACAGAAATACATATAAATTTCATATTCTAAAAAAATAGTAGAAAAGATAGCTCGCATATTACAAAAGGACAAGAAATACATACCTTCAAAACTAATACCAATGCACTTAAATTTTTATTTAATGCCAAATATTCCACTAACGACATTTTGAGATCCGGTATTTATAAATTGAACTGCACATTCTGTAATTCTGTTTACATTGGACAAACCCTTAGGAACTTTGATATTAGATACAAATAACACATTAGATGTTAGAAATATAAACATACAGACAAATTAAATTATCCCAAACATCTTATAGTAAATAATCACCTTATGACGTCACAAAACAACATTAAATTTTTTATTTATAAACATAAACAGAAACTACCTGGATGAACGAACAAGTTGATCCTATAGACTCACCTTTTCCGTTATCGTCCACCCTGTGTGAGGTTTTTTTAGGGGGTTTTCGTCATACACATGTAGCGGAATGGTCACTACATATACGCACACCATGTGCGCCTATTTAGGAGAATACTGGGGAAGTATTTTGCACCTCAGACCCTTACTCCGTTCCTTGCGATCCTATCCTGATCACACCCATCCTTAATCCCACCATGCATATAAATGTATGCTGGGAACCCATGGTTGTGGCTAACGGAGCTTAGAAACCTCAAGCAGCCCGCCCTCCCCTTTAAGGAAGGAATGAAATACGTAGCCTTTTCCGTTTCCTTTTTCTTATTGATAATAATACATGTAGTATTGAAACGTGTAGAGAAACAATTAATTGTATTAAAGAAATTGTGGACTTATATTGTATTTAAAACATTAGTGCTATTAAACTTAGCCTGTTCAGGACCACCATTTATTAAAAGAACGTGTTAGAACAAATTAGTATGTTTGTCAATCACACATACGACTGTCTATAAGTTAAATAAGAGGCACACCGGTTATTTCCGCCAAGCAAATCCGGTGTAAAAATTAAATATTTGAAACATATAATTACGGATGTTTAATGAACCTTTTTAGCTAACGATTGATTATTGTTATTGAGATTTAAAGATAAAGTACTGAAAGAGAGAAATATTTTAAAAGCTGTTAGGGCGGATTGATAATTATAGAAATGTATCAACATTGATATTTTATTGCAGACCATTATTTGTCTAAATAATGCGCTTGGTGAACCCTTGTTCCAGAAACACCTTAAGTTCTATCTGGCAGTTAATTAAGAACAATGTGTTCCTACCTTGTAATGCCAAGGAAGAGAAGGATCGACAACAATTTCATATCCACAACAAGTAGTTGAGGATTCTTCAGTAGTATCAACCTTCTTTTCTTGACTTCTGTCAATAAAAGCATCTGGCGTACGCAAATCCTTTCGTGAACGTCTAAATCTTACGGCTGCCCTAAGGGTGTGTGCAACTTGATTAAGTCGACGTCGTACCGTGGACAGAAGCGTTGGTGTATAATGATTCTAGAAAAAAATATATAAATTAATTAAATAAAATCGGGTCTTAATATAACATACAGAAACCATACCAGAACAGTGCTGATGCAAGTTGGACTCCAACTTCTACGTTTTATACATCTGGTTTATACTTGTCGATTTTCCGAAAAGAATAATAATAATAATAATAATAATGCCTTTTATTAGTTTGATGCACACAGTTACAGTTACATGAAATTGTATAAAATTACCTATATAAGTATGCATGTGCATGTAACCAACTGGGCGAAGTTCAGTTAGTAGTTACATACGTCACTACTTCTGCTCTTCCACTTAACCCATTTTATTTTGCATGAATTTTGAACGGAAGATTACAATTTAGAGAGAAGTTTATGTGTGTAGATGTAAATGTAAAAGTACATAGTGATGGTGGACACAGTGTAAATGAATTTAACATAATTGACTAAGCTAGAATTAGCTAGAATTAGAATAAGTAAAGAAAGGATGACTGATTAACTATAAATGAGTAGTTTATTATTTTCAACATTATTTTACTGCAACATTTGACGGTCAAGTATGAATTGATGGACATGCTTTTTAAACTGGTTCGTGGTTAGTTTTTTTCAATAGTCAGGTAGTGAATTATAAACATTGACGATATTATAACTAAAAGAGCGTTCAAAATGTGAGGTTTTATGCAGAGGAGGGGTAATTAAGGAACAGAATCTGGTGTTAGCACTGAACAGAGTAGCAGAGTGCACAAATCTTCTGAATTTAATTAATAAATTTCCATATAAATAGGGATTGTTATAAAAGGCAAGATAGGTATAAAACTTTTTATGATTTGCAACTTTTACGCTACATGTAGTTTTGTTTAAGGATAAAAGAGATCTAATGGTACTTATTGAAATAGATACATCACGTTAGCGAAATATTTTGAAGAAATCCTGACACATTTTTTCCAAACTATATAAAAAGAAAACTTTTATTATAGCACTTGGATATAGTTTGGTGTTATAAAGATTTATAGGAAAAAACTTTATGAAGTTGGTGTAAAAGCATTTTAAGTAGATACTTAAAAGACTGATTTTGGGTTACATTATTCGATCAAATTTCTGTAAATTTTAAAGTACATAAATTTAAATTAGAAATTAAATGGAGTGCTAAAATTTATGTTATATGATTTACTATTCTCCGTTAAGTTTAGATTTAAATATGTTTTCAGAACATTAAAGATTGAAATGATTCAGTATTTGACCTTCACCCTAATGAAAATTGCCCCTTTATTTGAATGTTGATAAAATGCTTGCTTATGTATACATACTTTTTTAAAATGGGGGATTAAAAACGTAAAGAACCTAAAGGTCGCTAGCAATTGAAAAAAAGTTGGACTAAAACGTCAATATTTGCTTAAATTAGGTAAGTAAACACGTATTTTTTGCTAAAACAAATTCGCTTTAAAGTACATATACCAACAAAGAACGTATCTATTAAATTCGACATTGATCATTAAAGTTAATCTACTCTTAATTAATTCAATAATAATGTTAACATTAAGAAATTAAATATGCCTGTATCAAGGTTGCAAAGTAATCAATCATTTTTACGCACGAGATATCACATGTTTTACCTAAGGTCATAATACAGATTACGATTAAATTAAGCCATTGTTTATACATTGTCAGTAATAACAAAAAAGGAGACAGTAATGAGATGAAACGGTCAGTAATGGACCACTTTCCAACCTGTAGAGGAGCTACTATCGATTTAAACTACG
The DNA here is from genome assembly GCA_036346205.1 of Vesta saturnalis. Classification (NCBI taxonomy): domain Eukaryota; kingdom Metazoa; phylum Arthropoda; class Insecta; order Coleoptera; family Lampyridae; genus Vesta; species Vesta saturnalis. The sequence goes on along the minus strand of JARFJB010001883.1, from coordinate 15,713,139 downwards.
AGTGTCAAATTGACAACTTGCCAATTTTAATAAAGGGTCAAGGGTCAACCATTTCTTCTCTCTATACTTCTCTCGACAGGAATGGAACACTTTCCGCCTCGGTATGTAATATACTATTAAAACTAGTGCACCTCTCAATATAGAAAATCCAGTAGTTGAGTATATGTTTGTCTGATAGGTAATTACATAAAATCTGGGTCACGTATACTTCTGTATGACTCATCCATGTAAAATGTTATAATAAGCTACAGTTTACTGCCTCTCTCTTAAAACTATGTTGTTAGATAAGGATGACGTATGTCAACGTGAGTCTGCTCTACAGGTAACCTTACGAATTTAAAACGTTTGTCACACATTACGTAGAGCATATCTGCCAAACCTAACTGTGATCTTTTGTTTATTTGGTTATCCTTCATTTTTACCTTCCAACCTACATGTAAGTAAAGTTTGATTCAAATAAAGTTGCATATGACCATCGATGTAAAACTCTATAATAAAATTACATATTTTTATCTCTCTCTCTCTCTCTCACTCTCTCAACAAGTATTAGAGAAGGATGGCGATATAAGCATAAATCTGCTGTACAGATTAGCGCACCAGAACGTGTGTCGTGATTAAGAAGCAGTATCTCCTGTCATTTTTTGAAAATATTGTTTATGTGTTTTGCTTTACTTTTTATAAAAAACAGTTTTTTTTCAAAACTATCTTCAACTTGTACGGGGTGTCCAACCACAGAATAAAAAATAATCAGAAGGAAAGCTTGAAGCGGCACCTTTGATCTTTTTGAAACAGAATGGATGACCTTGCGCCATGTTTTGGTAGTAGAACACAGGTTTGGCTTAGTAAATTTAACAGGGTTGGATCCTACAATTGTAGTCATTGATTAAATTAAAGCATTGAATAACTTATCTTTCACTAAACGATTAAAGTCAAGTTTTTGTGAAAAAAAACAACCCAACAAGACAGAACAATTCTTTTATTAGCTGAAAAAGAAGTAGAAATTTCGAAATGAAACAATATTAACATCAAACTTTCCAGCATAAATTAAAAATAATTGTACCTATTGGTTTTTCCAAATAATTAATTTGTTTCTTAAAATTACTCTGAAATTTCTATTAATGTCTTTTAATGTAGAAAATAATCTTACTCTAAAGTATAACCTAATTAAATAATTAATTGGAAATTGTTCACATGGGTGTTCCAATTTAAACTGATCGTTTGATAGTGACATGAATTTTTCAATTATTTTACATGAAACACTGAACTGTTCAAAGTATTGTAGAAATATTACTTCAAGTGAACTTATGAAATAGACAAATTTATCGGGTGGCATCATTAGTTTACCAAATGTATTTTCATCGCTACTTTTGTAAGCTTTGCAAAAGCAGAATAATCTTGAATCGTCTAAATTTCTCACTTCATTCGCATATAACTCACATGCTTGACAAGAATGAACCTGAAGGCATTTTTTGATTAAATAGCCCCATACATATTTTTCGAAGTTCTGTTTAAGCAGTTTATTGTTTTTATAATCACCGCTAATTGAAATAAGAGCATCTGGTGAAGTTGAAGGCTTATCAGGTTCTTGCATCATATTATCCAGATGATTTGATTTTAACAATAATTTTTCTGAATCGCCTTCACAGTTTTCAGTTCCAGAATGTATTAATTTAATAGACATCAATTTCTTGAAACTTCTTGTGAACTGAATAGGGGTCGGATTTACGCAATTACCATTTTGCTGACGAATTGAACGAAAAAAATTTTCCAAACAGTCTTGGTTCAATCTTCTAGTAAAAACGAATTTTAATTTGAAACAGAGGCAATTTTGCCATAAATGCAGCAAACCATTCAAAGTAATTTCTAAATTTTTGAAAAATTCACTGCAATTTTTTAAGAAAGCTATCTGGTATTCTTCGCCCTTAAATGCTCTATTGAACTCTTTTTCGTTTGATGTATGTGAAGAATTTAATAAATCAAATAATTTATCTAGCATTTCCACAAACTCGGCAGTTGAGGTGGCACTAGTTGGTAACTCTCCAAATCTAATGTATAGCCTTAAAGTTGTAGCCACAGTTTGACTGAACAATTTGGTTGCATATTTAACCTTCATCCTTTCAAAATTAGTGGGATATATATGAGTCCGTCAAGTTAGGAGCACCCCTTATTGAATTAGTCTTATCTTTAATATACACTTCTTCAATATGTTTTCAAGAAATTTCATTACCATTTTGCAATTTAAAATTATATTTTTGCAAATTGTTGCAAATTGTTTTAATTAAATGTGGAGTGTCGAACATAAAAGCAACTTCACGCTCTTCTACATGAAAATATGGCTTATTTGGAGTTATACCTAAAATTTTTGTCATTTGTATATTGTTTGATCCCATATCACTTATTAGAACACAAACTGAGAGGCCAATTTCTTTTAACTTCAGTATAATGTCAAATGTTATAGACTTCATCCTAGCTCCTGGACACGCACTATGATGAAAATAATAGCATCCACTTATTTTTCAAGCCGCGAATCATGAAAACCGTCACTGTAAGAGCTGTTTTAAATTTTTTTGAACCAGTTCCATCATCTTCCAAACCAATGATTGTGTCCAAATTTGTGGCATAAAATAAATTACTTTTAATTGCCATTTCGTCTACAAACAACACGCAGAGTTTGTTGTCTTCCAAAAAATTATCAACCTTACTTTGAAGAGTTTGTAACATTTCAGAGATCAGCCCAGTTTTCAGTTTAATATTTTTCAAAAGTTTCAATAAAGTTGAAACTGATGGCAGACAAAATTGTTTAATTAGGATTTCTTTGTATAATTTTGGGCCAGAAAAAAACAACGCAAGACAATAATTTTTTAATTGAATGGAATATCGGCGGCCTGAGGGATGTTTTGTATTTGGCTAATTTGAACGTTGATAAAATTGGCTAATTTCTCAGACGGACAAAATTTGTAAGTTAAAGCCATATACTGTTCCAAGGAAACTTGTTTGCAATTTGCTCTTTCAAACTCTTTTTCCAAATATTTATTTTCATTCTCAAGTCTCTTATTTTCGTTTCTTAGTTCCTTCAGAGTAGTTTTCAATTTCATTTTTCGAGGTGAATTACTTGTTAGTAAACATTCTGTCTGGGTACTAACACCGGCATTAAAAGTAGTTGGCGAATGTGATTCTGAGTTTCGTGTAGAAAATCCCTGAGATATATTCTCTTCTTGTACTGAACGTTCTTGATTCAGGTAGATATTTTGTAAGATCTTAATTTTTTGTGCAGAAACCTCTGAAGTAACTGCAATTAAAGATAACAGAAACTAATTACATAAGCTCAAAATTAATTCATTATTTTTATATATTACCTTTGTTGTGGTAATTGTGCTCTATCCAAATTGCACTGCTCGAATTTTCTAAAGATGGAAATATAGTGGGTACTGCTTTAGGTAACAAGCGGGTTTTCAAATCGTTGGCATACATTTTTTCATCAAAATGTAGCGCACTTAATTTGTAGGATTTTCAGTTAGTACCTACTTTATCTACCAAATCTTCACGTTCACATGCAGCTAGCCATACCGTTACCCTTAATTAATTGTAAAAACAAGAAAAAAATTGAAATATTTTAGATATACTGAACTGGATTAAATTTTGATTGATCGCATGAACTGAATTTTAAAATACATATATTCTAATGTAAATATTAAGAATTGTGACCTTCATATGCGTAAAAGACAAAAATTAATTCGTACATACATTATCACCTTGTTTAAAAACGTAATCACTTTTAAATCAATTTAATGCAAAACAAATAGATATCCAATTCCTGCTAGCTTAACTAAAAACTTTAGTGTTTAGGAAAATTTCACGCATCTTTCCTGAAGGACACAGTTTTTAATATTTATAATTAATATATAATATATTAATATCTTCACCTTGCTTCATCTTGCGGAAAACTAAAAAATGATAAGTCGCAGTTATAAGACTTGTTATTGCAATTTTTCGCAACACAAGTCATCGCTGGCTTGCGTTTTGGTTGATTCATATTTTAATTCGGAAGTTTATAAAAGTAATTCCACAAAAATGTATTTATTCGCATTTAGATGCACCACAATCTGTATAAACCAAGCGCTACCACTGTGTCGCATTACCGAAATAATATTCTGCGCCGCTGCCACTGATCTACTACCAAAACGTGGCGGAATAGACGTGCGCTAGCAAGATGCGCAGATCCTCAAGATTAACCAAGCTTTCATTCTGATTATTTTTTATTCTGTGGTCCAACTAAGAATGCGAGGTACTGAATCTGGGAAACTATACATCGTAGAGGCTTGCGGAAAAAAAAGTTATTACTAAAACAGCCAATACAAAAACCTGGAAAATATTTTCATGTTTCTGAAATGGCCGCTAGGGGACGCAACTGCAATCTAGAATCTAAAATAGTGATGTTTCTGTGAATTTTGCTATATTAACCTAATAAAGAAATAACTGATCTTTGAAGTCGAGGATAATCTGAACTTTTTTTGTTTGGCACGTTTTGATGTATCTATAAAAATAAAGTGGTGGGGGGTATTCAAAGGTATCCTTAAATCAACTCCCGTATCTTCGAAACGGCTAATCTTATTTTAACAAACTTGGGCGCGTTGAAAAGAGCTTTTCTTGGGCTACAAATGTTAAAATAATTGAAGTTTTGTTAGTTTCACATGTCGTCGCTAGAGGGCTTTGTTCGACATTCCGACAGAAACGGTTAATTTTCGCAAAAAAATTAAATGCATTGGTATGACTTTTTTTCATGAACAAGTAGCTAAATGATGCTTAAAGAAGCTCGCGAAAACCGCATCTCGATATCTTGTTCCTAACCTAAAATATCGGCCAAAGAAAACTTTATACGAAAATCCCTTAAATTTTTATTTTTTTTTAACTATATTTTTTCTGGAATTGTTTCTATTATGTAAGTTGTGGTCCTAAAAAGGACCGATTTAAAGGAGGAAGGTACAGTACCTCGCATTCTTAGTTGGCCACCCTGTACAGTGAATTATCGGTAATTTGGTAACATTTTTACATAATTTATAAAAAATTTACAAAATTTTAGATATGCTACGTAATAAGTACCTTAAATCTCAGCTCAGCTCGTAGTTATGAACGAGCTTAATTATTTTGGACGGGAACGTGACAATCAAGAGGCACTAGTTTCATTTGAATCTGTTATGCAGGCATGTAGTACATTATTGTGTAAAATATGATACTTGGAAAAACTACTTTTAGTACACGTCTGAAGCATGTGGGGTTAGTATAAATACAGTTAGTACTATAAAAAAAAAAGGGTTACAGAAGCCCAAAACCAAAGTAAACCTCCACAGTCACCAGATAAGCACAGAAGAATTCCGTAACGAGAAAAATCTATGAAATGCATTCAGAATGTAAATACATGCAAGACATGTCTAATATTATACCTGTTTTTGTAAATATACATGTTACGCTGGCATCATTACAAAAAGAATTAAGCAATAGTCAAGTATTCGATTTTTGTAGATAAAATTTAAGACGTCTCTTACCTTCCATTGGTTTTTCATCTAAAGTAGATGGAGGTTTACTGGAACAATCACATAGTGCTGCCAATTGTGTACGATTTTTAAGAGAATATTACAAAAATAAAGAAGGAACATGATGCAATCCTGCATTCTTAGATGAAACTTGGATTTTCAGTCGAGGGTGGCACAAAAAAGCTGGCTCGTTAAATCTAAAGAAAGCGTGATGAATAAGAAAATGATTGAAGGAAAAAGGTTTGTTGTAATTAAGTTATTACATTATAATTCCTAATAAAATAACTGTACTTTTTAAATTTATAGTTGTTCATGCAGGTAATGCAGATGGATTTATTTCGGATGGTTCACTTTTGTTTTCCATAAATTCACAATGTTTTTGAATATAATTTATATTCTTGTATGGCAGTTAATGGAGAACACTTTAAGCATCTACGGAGAATTGATTTAGTTTTTAATTATTGAAGTTAGAGTTATAGTTGGTTTTCCAATTTCATTTTTATGTTCATACATTGTATACTTTTCCAGTTTTTTCATTTGTATTATGACGTGCATTAAATTGTTGAATTGGGCTTTCAAATGAAGTATCGCTATTTGAAATACACTTGTTGTTCCCCCAAGATGGCGGTAAAATAAAAAGTTACATAATGAACTGTCACTTATAAAATTACCTTTTCAATGATGTCACACTTAGTACTTTCTTTATTTAAATTTTAGTGGTAATAGTGACAGAGGGAAGAGCAGGGATGTAGGACAGTTGAGGATATGATCGAAAGAAGTACATATTGAAATAAAAATCGCCCTGTTTTTGCATTTTCTCAAAAAAATATATCTCAAGATATTCGACCTGTTTGGTTTTTGGTGACTCACCCTGTATGTATTTGTTAGGATGTATCATATGTACAAACCTACTGCGAATCTTAACTTTAATGTAAGATACCATATGGCCTATCAGCCACTTTTATAATTCTAAACGATAAAAAACTGTTTCAACCTAATTACAGTTATTTTACTTGAAGCAATCTTACAAAGTGATACACTGCAAAAACTTTCTTTCCCTTAAAGCAAAAATTTCTTTCTTAGTCATTAGTAACTTGTAATATTAACAAAGTCTTTCAACTTATACTCTTGATAATCATTGATATGAAAAGCGGTAATAATTGTACCGAAAAGTTTGCTGTAACTGAACGAATAAAATTCGTGTGAAGTAAGGTAATAATCTAAGAGGCTCTCCTTTACAAGGTGTAGTGATGAATTTCTAATTTACAGATGAAATGTAAATGATTCATAACGTGACAAATTGTCAAAAATTCCGATTGAGTCATTGAATTCGAAGTACTCTCAATGATAAATGAAAGTATCAAGGAAATCGAGTGGTAGTTTTTCTTTTTCAGTAGACGTATCTTCTCTACCTCACATATACTATCCTATTTTATAGCTACATTCACATACTTATATCGAGTTTTTGTTTATGAGCACCTCGTAAAAAGTTTCTCTCTGCAATCACTCGTAAAATTTGTTCATACAACTTCTTTCAAAATAATTAGATGTCAAGCTAATCACGTTAGTTGTCCATATTACTTCATATCAACAATGTTACTTCGATACAAGGTATTTTCAAAATAAAATTTTAGGCGCAAATTATCGTAAAGCTTTATTGGTTAAGTTCCTCTTCACTCTTATCTAAATGTATAGTGTATTTTTAATTTCTATGTCTACTAATTGCAAATTTGACGCCAAACGTGTATTTTACAGTTCAATAATTCATATTTTCTTGCACAGGGTGATTCAAACTCGACGCCCTATTGTGCGAAAACCGGTGAAGATAATTAAAATCTGAATGAGAGGTCTTAAATGGTGTGTGTTTGCCTATAATTTTCACAAAAAAATAAATTTGTAAACCATTTTGAAATAGAGATTATGTTGCCAAAAATAAAATTTTTCCAAGAAATTCATTTTTTTTATATACCGGGTTGTAACAACCCTTTTTTGAGTTGTATTAAAATATACCTTAATTTAAGGTCTTTCATTCGTTCTGTTGTAAATATAAGGAAAAAGTTTTTAATTATTGAAATATAGGTATGAGATAGGCAACTTAATTTGCATTTCTTTTTAGGGGTTTATAGTGTATACTTCGTAAAGGTTTATATTCCCTCTTCAAATTATTTTTCTGCTCAAATACGTTTGCGCAATACATGATCATCTGACATCATCCTACATCCTAAGGATCCATTTTGCTCACTTCCTGATGCACATTACAGTAGGAAGCTTTGTTGTGGTTTTTCCCCTAAAATTTATGTGAAAGTGCCATTAATTTTATGGTAAGATATCTTTTAACTCGTTATACAAAAAATTAAAACACTTGCTCTTTTCAGGCACTTTTTTTTACTGCAGTTTTATTGTAGTTCAATTTTTTTACTGTTTCTTTTATTTTGCTTTTACTGCGATTTACACTTTAATTACATTTTAAGTACGCATCTAATTTTACTGTTGCGTACGCTTGCATTTTATGATTGCAAATTTTATTGGAAAATTTCCAAGAATGCATTAAACAGATTATTCAAATTTCAAGAAGAAATTTAAGGATAATTCCAGTGTTGGGCGTGGCTGATAATATAAAAGCATTGTTATTGCAATAAATTGCGCAACGTTACACAAGGATTACGCCATCTTGGTTTACACTTCCGTATCATTTTTTATAATACCAGGGATCCTCAAGAAGATTTTGTATATTTAGTAACAGGTATTTAATGTTTATTTTTTTATTATTTTAAGGTTTTCACAATTAGTTTTTAAGATATATAATTTATACAACTCTAAATTTTAACTGCTAATAAATATAGTTGTTATTTTTTTTATTGTTTTACATTTTGATAAATGTTTAGTGTAAAACTCGGTTTAGTTGTTCCTAGATAATTAAAAAAGTAACTTGGCGTCCGAGATCATTTTATTAGTATTACATACGATTTTTTTATTATTTATGTTCGGGGGAAGTAAGCGAGCAGATTTAGTGGTAAGTAAGCAAATCAAAATTATTGAACCACCCTACTTAAACTACCGACTGGGACAAAGGCATTATTAGTGGTGAATGGTTAGTATCTCCGTTTAGTTTTAACGATTTTGTAACGAAATAATTTGTGTTTTGGATACTTAAGTTACTTTGGTACTTTTCTATAAATTTCTGTAGAAGTTGTACATATTTACTCAAACCTTCTTTCTAAAAATGCTTACGTTGTTGCTGTTCATAACCTGAACGACATATTTCCAAGCAATTTTACTATCAGTCTAATGTAAATTTTCGTACCTTTGGTTATTCAAATGCTATAAATTCACATTTGTATATTTCATTTAAAATCTGCATTGTTACTCCCTCTAGTGACGTATCCTAAAATATAGGTAATTAAGGGGAACTATATTACAAGCTCTAAGAAGTCCTCTTTAGATGGCGTTAGTGGAGAAATCACAATTTAGAATTTCTGGTTTTATTTAGATAAAAAGGGTGATAACAATGTATTGTGTTTAATACAACTTTAACATAAAAATTACGTCTTCTTTTCCTGTGGCGTCCATTTTGCCAAGCTGAAAATTTTTGATGTCTTCTTGAAAATTGCTTGATAGTATTATACGATATAATAAATCGGATATATCTTCAAGAAGCATAATTTGCAATAAAACAATTGGTGCTTTTTCTAATCATTATTTACAAGTTTTGTTGCTCGCTTACATGCGGTTTTAGAAAAATTTTCTTCGGCAAGATCGAGTAAGTTACCAGTGAATTTCTCTGATGTTGTTAGTAATAACTGACTTTCTTTCTTAGCGTTTGAAGACGTTTTAATCAAGACATGAATTATTGATGCTTCCATAAAGCAAGGAAAGCACTTCGATAGACCTTCATTTGGCCCGTTACATCTAAGGGGTAACGAATAAAGATTATTTACTTACGTAATGTTAATTCCTTCTCATTTTAGCTTCAACGAATTACCTGCTACTTTTAGCTTGCACGAATTACCTTCTCCTTTTGGTTTCACGAAGTACCTTCCACTTTTGAATTCTACAATTTAACTCCAATTGTTATCTCCATATTATCTACATTCAAGTACTATTTTGGTTTACCTTCTGAGTCGCAAGTAAAATTAAACAGGATCGTGACAACGTATGCCTATGTTCGTGATCCGAAAGCATCGACTGAACGTAACTACTACCTGTGTATAGAAAGGTTAGACCGTTCCTTTTTCTTTTGTTTTTTCTATTGTTACATGAACGTTAATTGAATAATGACAAAGTACATCTGCTAAAAATAACGTAATCAATTAGTCAGTTAAAATAATACCTTAACCTATATTTGTATACATGTTACATCACTGTAATTGGGATACGCACAAGTAATTACACAGTAGCCAAACGAACCGTTAGATAAACATATGTTTTCATTACATTTGGTGTAGACATTAATTTTTTTTTTCTTCTTGAAATGCAATTATTAAATTTTCACATATATTTGGTTCATTATTGTTTAAGAAAAAAATGCTTGCTGAGCTATAAAAGTTTCGTGTAGCTCACTATAAAATTTTATTTCTGTATTATCCGTTTTGGTGTAAACCATTGCAAGTTATTGTTTAATTATTTAGTAATAAGTTACGCTTTGTATAGGCGTCGATATACTTTTCTCTTTTAGGAATACAACGGAAGGCCTTCCCTTGAAAAAGGGAAATGTTTAAGTTTGTTTTTTTTTTGTAAAATAGAGAAAAACTATTCTGGCTTGCGAACGGTATTTAATTACTATTTCTTTTTTTGTACATTTGGGGTATCTAAATATATTGTTTTGTTGTGGATTAATTAGATCCACACCTTCAACTATTTAGTCTTAATTTTTAAAAATAAAATATACATTTGTTTCTTTCGCACTACAGCAGTGTTGTTATTTCTATTTCCTGGTGTCCTTCCCTTTTCCTAAAATTTCCTTGCTCATTCCTTTCTGCACCACTGTCCAAGAGTCGGGACAGCGGTGAAGTTTTCTCAATTTAGGGAAGCGGCTCTTGGCGCCGGCATCTTTAACATCCTTTCTTCTCTCACCCCGCCCGAACTGTCATTTTTGAGCTAGTTCGGTGTGCTCACTATCTGTGAATGAGCAGAGAATCCTTTCCTTCTTCCTTTTTCTTCCAGCTCCCCGTTTAATCACGTAACAATTTGTTTTGGAGAACTTATTTCTTTACTTTATTTCATTATTATATTATTCATTCATTTATTATTAAATTTATTATACCATTTACACCACTTTTATTTTATAGGGTGACAATGGAACTACTACCCAGGTTCGCATTTTAAGACGGCTTTAGCTAAACATTTGAAATTTTGGTCGACGATTGGGTTGAGTAATATGCATGCAATCTATAATATTTTTATACAAAGTCATACCGCATTTTAATCGACTGCACACAGATTCTTAACGTAGCAAAAAAGAATTAATTCTCGTTCTACCCACCTGCCACTCGAACTAATGTGCTTTTACATTCACCTTTGTACAGAATGTTCTCGGCTTACTCTTCAATCGAAGCTAATCTGGACAGTTTTAGCTCCACTATTAAGCAGATCAAATTGGCTCTAGGAACTCGTAATCAACCCATTCAAAATATACCTTAAATCAATCTTTTTGAATTTAGGTAAGCATTTATACTTAAACTCCGAGCAGTAAATAGTAATTCCTGTTTATTGCAACCCTGATTCCGCTTGTTCTCCTCCTAAATAATTGGACGCAGTATGCCTGTTAAGGAGAGTATTCAAAAGCTCGCCGCATATTCACACCTGAAAAGATATAACCTAAACAGATACAAAATAGAGCATAATAAACTTTTTCATTCAAAGTCTAACAAATTTTACAACTAACTAGATAACAACCAAACGAAATCAAAAAAGCAGCAACCAAAATTTACATAGAACAATACTGGTCAAACATATGGAGTAGCAACACAGAAGACAACAGAAATGCAACTTGGGTAAAATCAGAAGAAACTGAATATGGAATCACAACTGAAATGTCCCCGATCATTATTACCAACGAAGACATACCACAAGCCACAAAAAAAACAATAAATTGGAAATCACTTGGCATTGACAATATCCAAAATTTCTGGATCATAAACTTTGAAAGCACCTATTAGAAATTATCCCAACTCTTTAATCAGTCAATACAAGATCCCAATATCATACCTCCCTTCTTCACTCAAGGTTTAACCTACCTCGTGCCGAAATCCAACGACACAAAAAAATTCTTCAAAATACTGCCCAATCACATGCCTACCAACGCTATACAAAATACTGACCTCTATCATCACTGAAAAAATAGAAAAATGTTTAACACATATCTCTATAATACATGAAGAACAAAGGGGATGTAGAAAAGAATGCGGAGGCTGTATAGAACATTATAATAGATCAAATCATTATAAAACACGTTCATCAAAAACATAGAAATGTCTATTGCGCACATATAGCTATCAAAAGGCGTTCCATAGTGTACCTCATACCTGGTTAATACACATTTTACAAATATGCAAAATAAATAACACACTCATACAATTCCTGCAACACATAATGAACACATGGCGTACAACACTCAATCTACAAACACAACATGAAACAATCAAATCAGACCAAATAAAAATCAGACGAGCAATATTTCAAGGCGACTCATTAAGTACGCTGTGGTTCTGCATCGCAATTAATCTACTATCACCCATATTAAAAATTAGAAATTAAGGTTACAAAACCAAGCATAATGACCTACAACCATCTTTTATACATGGACGATTTAAATATATACGCTAGTACAGAAAATCAATTAAAAACGCTCTTAGAAACTACAAACAGCTTCAGTAATGATATAAGGATGAATTTTGGTATTGATAAATGCAAGGCAAATTCCTTACTAAAAGACAAAATACAAATACACCAAGGCTACAACACTAACAATGGCAAAATAGAAGGACTACAGACAAATGAAACATTCAAATACTTAGTTTTACATTAAATACCTCTTCTCAACGACTCAACCACACAGAAATAAAATTAGAAATAAAGACTAAATTTCAAATGACACTAAAAACATGCTCAATTCCCAACTCAATGCTAAAAACAAAACAATAGCTGTATAAACTCATATGCCATGCCTCTATTAACCTATTCGTTCGGGTTTATAAAATTGTCAAATACTAAACTGGGTGCTCTAAACAGGATCGTCCGACCAGCAACCACGAAATAGTAGATACACTCATCTACAGGAAGATTACTCTACCACGAATAGAAGGAGGAAGAGCGTACATTGATGTTAAAAACATTTCAAGAAGCGATAGCATTCTTCACCAAACAGTCATTCAAACAGATGATTCACTCACACCTCTCTGCCTCTCTACTACCAACAGGAGTAAATTCCCATTCATTTCCTTTCCTCCATCCCTAACTTCCCCTCCTTACTTTCCTTCGCAATGTACCTAAAGATAGGGACAAAAACGCCACCTGATCAAAAATTTACTCGACACAGACCACATACAAATACTAGCCATAACAGAGATAAAATTAACCAACAGAGACACGCTTAACATAACCATTACAATACCTACCTTCACAACAACCCCGACAGAGTCAAACGAGGTACTGCACCGCTGATACACACTCGATACCCGTCCGCTCTCTACACCTTACCGCCGCACCTTCAACACCTTGAATGTGTAGCTGCAACGGTGCACCTTCCCTTATCCCCTATAATAGTATTTCGCTATTATAAACCTCCCAGGCATAATACAATTTCTCTCCACTACTACAATACGTAGCCAACATCCCTAATGCAGTACTACTAGGAGACCTTAACGCCAGACACCAATAATTTGGAGACACAACTGTTAACGCAAACGGACAAATATTAACGAACGAACTACTTAGACTACTAATAGTACGAATTAGGAACATTCAATCCACGTTTATCGGACACCAAGGTTACTCCATACGCAAACGGACAAATATTAACGAACGAACTACTTAGACTACTAATAGTACGAATTAGGAACATTCAATCCACGTTTATCGGACACCAAGGTTACTCCATACTCCATACTCCACATAATATGCTCAGAACAAATAACAATATTTCGATGACAACTGCCACCTCGGCACAACTATAACATCAGACCACCTTCCCTTACTAGTGAAAACATCCCTAGGCCCCCCACTTCCCCCAGCACAAACAACTATCACACGCAGAAATTTTCAAAATACCGATTGGAATGCGTTTAAAGAACACATCTCCAATAACCTCTCAGATATAACCCTTAACACTACCGACGACATAGAAGAGCCGTACAAGGACTGACCCAATTTATCTCCGACACTGCCAACACAGCAATCCCGACAAAAGTAATAGATATCAACCGAAAACCACTTCCCCCCGCATAGTTCTCCTTCCTCATCAAGGAAAAGCGACCGATATACCGACGATTTCGGAAGACCAGAGACCCACCGCTAAAAACCGAATACAACAGACTAAGCGCAATAATCCGACTAGAGATCAACAAATACATCCAAGACAACTGGATAAAAGAAACAGCCAAACTTGATTGCCGCGAAGGCCCTAAATTCTGGCGCACAAATTCAAGATCCTAACGAAACAAAAAACTAAATCAAAATGCCACCTAATTAATCCTCATGGTACCCTCGCAGTTTCAGACTAGGAGAAGGCCGACCTGTTCGGCCTTCCCCTGCAAACCGTCCTCACTACCCCCGACGATCCATCGTTTGACAACGATATCAAAGCTCGGCTCGAGCACAACCTTGAGGCATTGCAAATCCAAATCCAAACATCACACGTACTAACCGACAACGACCCCTTCCTTAGCCCCATTTCACCCGATCTAATACTACAAACTCTTAAACAAGGGAGAAATTCGCTCCAGGACAAGACAGACTTAACTGCCCAATACTGAAAAACCTTCCACAAAACGCCATTAGACAGTTAGCCCAAATATACAACAGATGCCTTGCCCTATCCTATTTCCCAACGGAATGGGAGTCCGCTTCAACCGTCATGTTACCCAAACCCAGATCTGATCCTTCCCAACCTTCATCCTACAGACCGATTTCCCTCTTAAGTTGTATGGGCAAATGTCTAGAAACTATCCTGTCCCGAAGGCTAAGAGCTCATCTCGAAGCCAACGACATCATCCCCAACAGCCAGTTGGGCTTCAGACCGAACCGTTCTTGCCAAGATCCCTTTGTAAAGGTATATACCGAATCCTCAAAAGCATTGAACCACGGGGACTGTTGTCTCTCAGTCTTCCTCGACATCAAACAAGCTTTTGACAAAGTATGGCATGCAGGACTAATATACAAAACTACGACAGTTAGGCTTCCCGACCGAATTCGCCCGACTCTTTCTCTCATATCTGACAAGCAGATGTGTGAATGTACGAGTAGGCTCCTCCACCTCCACGACTTTTCATTCCACCGCCGGAGTTCCGCAAGGCGGCCGTGGCATCTATCTTATACAACATCTACTCATACGACATTCCCCAAAATACCAACTCGAACATAACAGTAGCCCAATTTGTCGACGACACTGCTCTCTGGGCGACCAGTAGGGGCAGTGACGGGGCAAATAGACTAATAACTCAACAACTTACCCTCTTCTCCAACTGGGCCAACCGGTGGAGACTAACACTCAACCCAAACAAAACACAAATAATACTGTGTAGACATCCGAATTTATCCAAATTTGACAGACAAACGTCAAACAACATCAACTTGACCCTACGCGGACAAAGACTACAGCTACAAAACACAATCATATACCTAGGTATCACGTTCTCCCGGACCCTATACTGGCAACCCGATGCTAACGGCGCTCTCAGTAAGATACGCAACCGCGCATCACTATTGAAAATGCTGTGAGGAAACGTCAGAGGTTGTCACCCCAAAACCCTTCAACACATTTAAGAAACTAACATTCGACCGATACTCGACTACGGCGCTCCATTGTACGCAAGCCTAAAAACAAACCAACTCCAATCCCTCGCCTCCTGCGAAAGGACAATACTACGCACCATACACAAACTACACTTCAGACACCCCAACGAACTATCCATACAACATGCCAACATTCAACCAATAACCGACAGACTAATAACACTACAGACCAAATACACAAATCGCAGGACAAACGTGACGCTATCCCAACCAAACAAATACTACAAATCCCATTCTCCAACAAACCCCGACTACCGTGTAAACCCAAAGCCAAATTCAAACACCTCCCAGCACTCCTACTTCAACGAATAGATAACCTTCCAGAGAAGTTCGAAGAGCTCCTCAACAATACTGCCTACATCCTAAGATAAAACCAATCCGCAAGGGAAACGATGACGACCGTCGCAACGAAAATGGACAATTGATATATACCCATTATACACTAACCTCAGACATCAAACACACAACAAATCAATTTTTTTCCCAAAAATCATAAATATCGAAATTGTTACCACTTACAATACACAAATATAACACAACACACAAACACTAAAAACTCAGAGTTGAAGAGGGAGAAGATCCCTAAACTGCCCGAAGAACGAAGACCTTTATGGAACCAAGAAAAAAGAAGATCCCAAGAAGAAGCAAACGATAAAAAAAAGGATCGCAATATTATCATAGATAGAACTGTAGCACACAATAGACCGGACATAGCCATACCAAATACAAATAACCTCCAGGCCAAACACGCTGAAAAAATTGAAAAATACTCTGGCCGAATAAACTAGACAAATATGGGACCAAAACATAACGAATAGTACCAGTTATAATATCAGCAACTGGAGTCGTACCTAAATCTTTGCACCATTCAGTCAAGTTAATATACATTCACCCACAAACATACAAGAATATACAGAAAGCAGTTATTATGGACACCTGCTCCATAGTCAGACAAACACAAAGCCAATAATAGAGAAAGGATAGCGATTGGTTAATATCCGCTCTATACCTTATGACCAGGATTATCTCCTGTGCCCCAAGAGCAATAATGATTTTTTAAGCAAAAAAACAAATGACAATCACTTACGATTTCACCGTAAAGGATTAAAACTTTGCTATTTTGAACGGCTACCATACTTGAATTCTACGAGAAACTATAAAAGTTTTTATGTAGCTATCGTGTACCTAAACATAATAGATTTTGACGTATGGAGCTCTAAACTTTAATAAATCTCTACGACCAAAACAAATGGTGCAATTTGTACTCCAATCAAGGCACTCTAGAATAGAAGAATAAAAAAACTGAAGGTAACAATTTTTGAAAATAGATATGACGGTTTTAAAATTTTCATCGATTTTTGTGTGAAAACAACCACAAGACTCTCACTACCCAATCCTACATTTTTTATCCTCTATCCATTTATATGATCATTTTTTATTTTTAAACAACGGACATTATTTTTTTGAAGGTTTTAAGTTGGGGTGAACTGTGCTGCTCATTTTCTTCATAACAGTGTTCAAACATAAGCAGACTGCTGCTTGCCCATTGGCATCGAAACCATTAATGTGAAAATATATGGCTATTTCTACATTTATACTGTTCGAGTTGAACAATTAAAAGAATTTTGTGAGTTTGTTAATAATGAATACCAAAAACTGTTGGGATACAGTGTAATGTGTATTTGAACGACCTGTATATATGAATATTTTTTTTCTTTTCTTTTGTTTTTGTAGTTACTCAGTTCTCGTATTCACACTAACGTAATTTGTTGTTTTTGTGTCTTCATAAAGCTAAAGTTAAATTGAGATATCATTTGCTTTATGTATTGTATTTCGGATTACAATTTGTCGTACTTAGTTTAAAGGGAATTTCTTTGTTAGAATTAATTTATATTAAGATTGAAATCATATATATATATATATATATATATATATATATATATATATATATATATATATATATATATAAGGTTTAAAATTAAAAACGCCGTTTGTTATTGAGAAATAACATTCCAAGCTGTTTTTCGTATTATGTTTCTGTTCAAGTGCATATGTATTGCAGGATAGACAAGCGTTGCTTACTTGGAAAAGCAACCCTTGCAGTTTGTCTGAAGGCGAAGATGTGACACAATTTTTCTTGATCATTTACGGGAAGGGGCTTATCGTTTGTACCGCGCTTTATAATCTGAATGTGTGAGTAGTATGATTGGTTGTCGTTTTTAATATCGAATATGACGTAACTGAAGATTTTTTGAATGTATGTCTTGATCTGGTGAAGGAAGTTGTGGTATGCGGGATGGCACCACTTGTACTGTCGATGTTCCCGGTTCTATCGAATGTATAGTGGACTGTGAGTCCGTTTCGCTATGTGTGGATTTTGTTGTTGATTCACCAGGCCAGAGAACTTTATGTGGTGTATCGTGGTCTACTAGACCTACCTTTTCGTAATCAGGACAGTGTTTCCTGAATTACGGAGTTTTTTTATGGCTTTTGCGGATTTGATGGATTGTTTTTTTGGTGGAGTATCGTGTGCCCGAACCCTTTTGTAAAGAGACCTTTTTTATTTCCATTTTAATAATTAAACAGATTTATAAATAGAGCTACCGATTTAATTGACCAGTGAAGTGTGTAAATATCTCGTGTATAAATGCGACTCGTTTGGTGCATATAAACTATATACCGTCCTGACCAATTAAGATAAACGTATCGCTATCGAAATTAAGACTGGGAAACTGCCGTATTGTTTTTCTGATCGAGGACATTTTACAGGTATTCTGGAGCCGTTCCCGCTGCTTTTGTTGGTGCCGGTGGAGAAGGTAACCCAACATTGTACATTATTGTGAATGCTTTATTTACCATATCTTTGTTTGTAAACTTGATGAAATTATTTATTGATGAGCGAGTAAACGCAGTCGTTTTTGTTTTGTGTTATTTTGCGGAATTTGATGCTTTCATGTTATCTCAATTTAAAGGTTGACGAACTGCTTTTATTTTCGATATCTTTGGTATTTCGTTTTTTTTTTTTATTATTTAACTAAATGTACTGCAAATTTATATATGCGAAGATTTCGCATGGTAAAGTTGATTGTTAGCGACCAATTGGTTACGTATTGTTCTGAAATTATTCATATTCAGATAATTCTATTTCCGTAGTTTAAAATCAAAGGCCACTTGGTAAGCTTGCAAGGTTGATCATTTTATGTTTCCGTTTTCTAGTATTTAATATTTTAAGTCAAACCGAAACCATTGTAAATAAATCTATGTATGTGTGTGCTTTTTGAGATATATTTAGATTTAATAGACGAACAATTAACTGAATTTTATGGTGTTAATTTGTGATCTCCTCCCGACCAGCGAAAGCAATAATTTACGAAGAGTAGTAATTTTATTATTCAAATTACAGAATTAATTGAGAGCTAAATTTTTATTTCATTATTTATTTTATTGATTCATGTTAAAAGTAACCATTGGCAATTTCCTACAATTGAAGCATTCAGGATCATACAGGTTTTTTTTAGTTTTATTAAATATTTGGTGTTGTTTAACGTAACCGATTAGAAAAATTTTAAATGACGTTTATCTAGTTTATGTTTAATTATGTTAATTTGGAATTCAATTAATGACAGAGCTTTGACGATGATTAGTATTTAAATTTGGGTAATATTTAAGCGTAACGTTCTTATTTTTTTTATTGTTGTGTTTCAATTATTTTGTTCACAAGCGTTGGGGGTAACGTAACGAAGTATACAGTTAAAGAAGTCATTGAAACCCCCCAGCTGATTTGCGCCCACGCTATTTTAGTATTTCAGCGTGTGGATATTTTTAAGATTTGTTCTAGAGCTAAAGTTTCAAAGTATCTCCGACGCACACCTGGAGGTAGCCAACGTAAGGTAAGTGAGATCTTTTGACTTTTGAAGGCTGATTTATCTACGTGTGCCCAGGTATATTCTTACCGATTTCCTCTTAATAACAGTCTGCCGCCCTTTTACTTGCCTTTATTCTAATTACGACGCACCCTTATCTGCAACTCGACAATACGACTAACCACCTTCAGTATTTTTAAATTCAAAAATACACCAACGTCCTCTGTCCCACCGAGCTTATCCGGTGCACTCTAATTATCTGTTACCTGCCGCTTTAGTTTCATTTTCGACCGTAACAACAGTAAAACCGGATGGTGTGCTACAAGTTGAATCTGAAAAATTTCCATGGTAGAAGTATACATGGTCCTATCAAATTTAAAGCAACAAATAATATGTCGGACCAATGAAGTCTTTTTACCAAATGAAGTTAACATTATGCTAGTAGCTTTGGCAAATGAAGGAGGAGACCTAGCCGTAACTCATTTTAAAACGTGAGTGACCATGTTTTATACTACTTAATAGCCTACTTGGATAAATGAACGCAACACTTTGAAGAGTCGCAAGCGTATTGCTAAAAAAGAACCTCTGTGTTTAGATGTTGGAAATTCAATAACTGTTTTTCAAAATCAACACGGTGATATTCATATAGATGATTCGGAACTTTTTGATGAAATTATACATTAAAAACAACAACTAGTCAAAAAATAAAAGTGGAAAAAAATTTCTGTTTCTATTGTCAAACAATGGGTCGAGCGTTTTAACCACTTCAGGAGTGACAATATATACCACACAACAACATATTAAAATTATTTAACTGTGCATGTGTTTACCGAGATCCAACACCGTCACAAAAAGGATTTGTTTGGATATGGATAAAATTTGGACCAGCGAAAAACTAGCTTAGCTGTAAGAACTTTAAGAGGACGTTTAACGACAAAACATAATTTTTTAAGTATCTCAAAGATCACCCAGATATTTTGCGAATGGTGCATTCAATAGGAAAGTATATAAATAAGTAACGTTTTCGCTCACCATTTTATTAACTATGTACTTTTTTTAATTTTTTGTTGGCAATATTGGATTATGTCATGGGACGCCTAAAAACTTATCTTAAACAACCACTACATTTATCACTTAGACTAGAGAGCATAAGTATCTAATTTAACAGAAATTAGTCCCTATCCCATCCCTTATTTGGTACACCTCAGACTCTTCGGGTGATGCGTCCATGTCCCTTGTTTCCTTTTAAATAATGTTCTCGTGAAAGAAGGTACAAAAGTGTTTCAGGGCAGAGTTAATTCAGAAATTTGGCAATATTCGAAATATATTTAAAAAAATTCCTGGGATTATTTTTTGACATTTCTAAGAACCAATAGAAACTTTCAATTTAAGTCATGCGCGTACATTTTGACAATCAAAACATTACTATAGTGGGAATAATCATTATTACCGCGACGATAATTTTATGTATCTTGTTTTTATTGAATGACGACGTATTTTTTGATTTCACTTCTGCCGTTAATTTGAAAGTTGAGCAACCTTAATTTGTTGAAATAAAAATACAATATTGAACACGTGCTTCTTATTGTAACGTCAAAAATAATCCAACGAATACCACACGAGAGTTCGGTAGATTAGAAAATAATTCTCCATATTTCTCTACCCTGTTGCCATTCGGCAACAGGTTTTCAAAAATCTGCCAAATTATTTTCAATTTATTCTCACTCTCTTGCGATATTACTACTGAAAATTTTATTTTTGGACAACATAACCTCAATTACTAAAATGTTTACAAATTTATTTTATGGTAACTAACATAAACCATTTAAGATCCCTCAATCAGATATTAATTATCTTCTCTCATTTTCGCTAAGGCCAAGACGTCGAATTTGAATCACCCTATGCAATCACAACTTGGTGTAGCCCAATTCAAACTACACATTCTAGGTTGAGATCTCGATCCGAAAAGGTCAACTTTATATAAGACTAGCCAGTCTATTTGGCAAAAAAAGATAACGTCGTTTTCACGATGTTGGAGCCGGGCTACAACAGGCGCTGCTACCAGCAGTTCCTAGAGGAGCGGGCAGCTCAGGGAGAGCTGTCACTGACGACGTCCCAAGAGTTCTGGATTCCGCCAGCGATACCGTCACTGCTCGATCTACCGTTCGAGGGAGCGAGCAGCGACTCGCCACCTTCCGCCACCTGACAGAAGAGGAGGCGGCAAAAGAAGACGCGACCGCCACCGTTAGAAGGCATCACCCCCTAGAAGACACGCCGGCCACCTCCGCCGCCGCAGCCGCAACCGACAACACCGAAGAAGAGGGCCGCCCCGTATCTACCAGCCCCGATGACTTCGTGTTGCAAAAGAAGAATCCGAAGAAGACCCCGAAGGTTCGCCCGTCTACGCCGCCGCCCACGGACAACGGATTCCAGGCCCTGGAACCCTCCACGGACAGCCCTGCAGCAATGGATCAGACGACACCAGAGGACACCAGGGAGAAAGTGCCTCCAGTAATCCTTCGTCAGAAGGAGAACTGGGTCGCGTTCTCCCGAGAAATGGACCAACAACGGATCGCCTTCACGAAAGCCAAGGCCTTCAGCCAAGTATGGTGCTCCGTACCACACTTATCAGGCAAAGAGCGAGCGATTGACTAAGGTGGTGATAAGTGGCGTGCCCGTAGAACTAACCGACGTTGGCGTTAGCTCAGAGTTAAAAATCAAAACAATGTAATTTCTGTTTACAGGATGAAGCAGCAAGGGCGCCCGATCCCCCTCGTGACGGTTGAGCTGCCGACCGAGGAAGACAAAAAGAAGATCCAGGAGATGAAGCACATCGCCGGCATCCGCGTGACTGTAGAGGATTTGCGGAGGAAATCTGGCATCGGGCAGTGTCACAGGTGTCAAGGTTTCCGTCACACACCGCGTTGCTGCAGGGCGGCAGCACGCTGTGTAAAGTGCGCCGGAGATCACCACTCCAGTGAATGCACGAAACCCCGTACAGACCGGGGTAAGTGTGTTAACTGTAGTGGGTACCACCCCGCTAGCTACAAGGGCTGCCCGAAGTTCCCTCGGCCTCCACAACGGAAGAAGACGGAAGTACCACAGATACCGAAGAGGACACCGCCGACGGCGGCGCCTTCTTCAACCCGGACCGACGTCAGTTACGCCCGAGCGACAGCAGGCAAGGTTGAGAAGGCGGAAGTACCGAGAACGGCTCCCGCCGCTGCCGTTACCCCGCCTGCCCAGCCCGCCTTAGGGTTCGACGCCATATTGGCCCTCCTCGGAGGTCTCGATATGGAGAAGGCCCTACCTGTCATCCGTAAGGTGGTAGCGGCGCTCGTTCAGGGGCAAACTGCGATGGACCTGAGGGGAGTGATCCTCACGCAGGGCTCAGAGGTGGTTGTCCTTTTCGGGTAATCATACAAAGGTACGGAGCGAAGACTGGTGCCCTAGTTAAGTATACAGTATCGACAGTTTATTAATTCTGTTCTGTTAACACCGATAATGTATTCACACAACTAACACATGTTTCTATTTATTTCAGATACTCAGATCACCAACAGCATCAGCCACAACCGAGCGACAATAGGACAGTCCACACAACAACCACACCACCAACAGCATCACCAACCACTACAACGCTTTTTTTTTGAAATGCCACAAATCTCAACACAATGATGTCAGCAGGCATACCACACAATCACGAATCCCAACGACCGCGCAATCCACGCGCAATACAATATTACTTATTTTATTTTATTTTATTATTTTATTATATCTTGTAAATACTATATAATGTTATGGTACTATAAACATTCTAATAAACTTTGTTGAACTTGAACTTTGAACTACACAAAATTTGCAATTTTACTAATTATTTTAGTTTTCTGATACATTACATATTTATTATTTCAATTCGTAGCTAAATTAACGTTAACAATAAAATTCAATACAGAACATATGTCCACAAAGTAATCAGGAAAATTGAATTATTTTTACACCGAATATTAAACTAGCACGGTTCGATTGAATTTAAAAACGATGCTGTGCTATAAACTGTTGCCAACTCAAACAAAAATATTTACCATCACGTACTAATATTGATACAAATTATTGCAAATGTAAAACAAAAATGTTTGACTGTAACACGCTTTCACATTACATAAATGCTTCACAAAACCATTAACCTCCTCGATTGATTAACGTTTAATAAAAGAAACCGTCTAAAAATTAAAGGTTTTTGTGCCAAAGGTATTGGTATTAGAAAGGCTTAGTGTACATATTTTACTCAACGTATTGGCGGTAGTCGGGTATACTTATATGTAGGTAAACTCTTTAAGTTTAGAACTTACTAATGTGTTTTACTCGTATTAATGAAACTTTATTAAGTGCTTAACACTTGTAGTAATTAACCCTTAAATTTTAACTGAATTTTATAACAAAAAAGATAAATAAAGTTATATTTTTACTTGTGGTTTCTACCTTATATTTCATACAAAATGTTTCAAGAGAAACTTACACTCTGAAACTTATGGCACAACTGAGAATTCACACGGTTAAAATATTCAACCAAGAAAATATAAATAAAAAATGTTTAATTTTGAAAAGGTATTTTATTAGATTTTTGTTTTTTGTTATTTTTTGTTGTTTTCGTGTAATCAAATTTAGTTAGATAAACAATACAATCATTATATAGCTTCTAGTTATTGAATAAATCAAACTAAATTCTCAAAAACAAGAATTTAAATTATACTAGCTACTCTATTCTTTGCTAGACGTAAGTACTTAGTAAGGTCACGTTGTCGTATAAATAAGCTTCTTGACTGCTGGGGTGAGATTATCAATTTATGCACGTGCGTTTTCGTTCAAATCTTTGTATTTATTAATTATTCAATATGTAAGGCGCCTTCACATTACAACCTTTAAAATTAGGTTTCCAATAACTATAACAAAATTTTGTTGACCCTGTTCTATGCGTAACAGTGGATAAATTCATCAATACTTTTAACGTTATTTGAGCCAGATAGTTTAATTTTAGATGTTCATATTTAAGTGAAAGAGGATTAACAACAGTGAAGCACAGAACATACCTAAATTATGTAAATTGATCAATTTAGAGCGTAATGTTTGATTTAAAAGGTAAATACCTACAGCGTTTAAATAATAAGTTTACTGCCTTCTTGTTTTAAAGATAAAGGAGCACAAGTGATATTTAGCAAGAGGTTTTCGCAAGCTGTAACTGTCAGTCATGCGTTAACAATTGAAAGCAATAATAAAAAAGTCTTTTATGTCTTACTCTACCCGCTGCTTTCATTTTCTGGACGCAGCTCAGTGTATTTCAAATTCAGTTATAAGAATTTACGTATATAATTTGTAAGAATTATTGGCACAACATACTGATTAACGCCAAATTCTACATGAGACTTAAGTTCCAAATTACTTAATTCGGGAGTTTGCATCAGACTGATTAACACGGCATTGTATGTTAGATTATTTTGACTTACTAGGTACATTTTACATTACATTGTACGTTTGACGCATTTTTGGAATTATATGATCGTATGTGTTTACATGGAATTTTTTTTTGTGTTCTGAATTTGACTATTTATGGACTATTTGGTATAGTATTTATTTAATAAAATACCTATCTTTTTTGGGTTTTTAATGATGTATTTTAAATTATACAATCCAAACGTTTCGATAACACTTACAGTTATCTTCATCTGAAGTAATATCTATTAAAATTGTCAAAGATATTGTAAACAATTTTGTCAAAGTTGAAAAATTAAAACATAAACATCAGCCTGCTATTAATATTGCAGTTTGTGAAACGTATAAAGCCAACTATAGAATTAAATTTTAGTAAAGAATAACTAGGTCATTAAAAATTAAATCAGCCTGCTATTAATATTGCAGTTTGAGAAACGTATAAACCAACTGTAGGAATAAATTTTAGTAAAGAATAACTAGGTCATTAAAAATTAAATATTGTTAAACTGTCTTAAAAATGACAAATCAGAACACTCTCTAATGGCGAAAGCTAACAATGAAAAATGTCAGCCAAAAAACACATTTAACAAAATTTAATCAAGTTATGATGCAAGTGTAAAGTTGTGAAAAACTTCAATTTCAAAATGATAGAAGCATTCACAAGTATAAACATGACATCAAATAAACATATTTATGGTGTAGCAATGGGTTTTTACATGGAAAAATTTGAAACATTAGCGTTACAAAATGCAACTAAAAAACCTTCAGTTTGGTATAGATATATAGATGACACATTTGTTATTTGGAGACATGGAGAAGAAGCACTACATAAGTTTTTGGTTTTTATAAATGGTATACATCCTAGTATTCAGTTTACCATGGAAAAAGAAACTAATGGAAGTTTACCATTTCTTGACATATTAATATCTAAAAATAATAATATCTTCTAAAGTTTACAGAAATCCGACACACGCTGATAGTTACCTTCATAAATTATCCAACAACCATCTACGTCAAAAAATTGGTGTAATCAAATCTTTAGTAGATCGAGCAAAACGAATTTGTGACCCTGAATTTTTGAAGCATGAACATAAACCTTTAACAAAATCCTTACAAGATATGGATATTCACTTACAGATATTAATAACGTTATTACACATTCTAAACGTAACCTTAAAGAAAAACCAGTTCTTAATGTTGTGTAACAACCCATTTTGAGTTGTTGTAAAATATACCGTAATTTATTTCTTCGTTCATTTAGTTGTAAATATAAGAAAAATTTTATTTATTAATGATTTGTAAGTATGAGGTAGGCAACTTAATTTGCATTGTGGTATAACTTAAGTGCATATCTTCTTAAAGGTTTATACTCGCACTTCTTTAAATTATTTTTTCTGCTCAATATTTTCGCGCAATGAGTCATCGTTGACTTAATACTTTGCGCAAATTTTCCGCGCACGGCTATATCATCCAACTTCCAAAGCGTCCATTTTTTCACTTCCTGCTGAATGTTGTGTTGTTTAGGAAGCATTTTTTGGGCTTCCACCAAAATTTTGTGGAAGTGCCATTGATTTAATGGTAAGATATATTTTAACGCATTATACTAAAAATTAAAACATTTGCTCTTTTCAGGCACTTTCTTTTTTTTTACTTTTATTAATCTTACTTTTCTACTTTAATTACATTTTAAGTACGTTTAATTCTATTTTTACGTACGCTTTCATTTTATGATTGCAATTTTTTATTTGAAAATTTCAAGAAAATGCAATAAACGGATTATTCAATTTCATGAAGATAAATTTATAAGAAGGAAAATTCCATTTTTGGGTGTGGTTTACAACGTAAAGCATTATTTCAAGATATGGCGCAATATTGGTGCAAAGATGACATCACCTTGGTTGACATTTCCGTAATCGTTTAGATACCAGAGGTTATTAAAAAGTTTGTGTACAAAATTTTACGAATAGGTATTTATATTTATAACAATTAATTAGTAATTTAAGGCTATAACTAGTTTTAAGATATATTTTATTTAACCCTATCATTTTAACTGTTAATAAACATAGTTTGTATATTTTTTATTTTTTTACATTTTGGTAGAATTTTTATTGTAAACAACCTCGGGTTAATTAATCCCAGCATAATAAAAAAATAACTTGGCGTCCGAGATCATTTTTATTGGTGTTACATTGCATTTTTATTATTTATGTTAAGTGAAAATAACACAGCAGAAATTGTGGTAATTAAGCAAATCAAAAGAATGAACCACCCCACGTTAATCAACCGACTGAGTCAAAGGCATTATTTGTGGTGAACAGGTTGTATCTCCAGTTAGTTTAACGATTTGTTTATGAGTACATTTTTACACTCATTTATTTCTTTATTTATTATTATATTATTAAAACACTTTTTATACGATTACCATCACCACTATTTTATAGTTGGTACTGCTTTTCTTCCTTTTATAGCTAATATTACAGATAGAATAGAAGAAATTCTAATTAAATATTAGGTCAACCAGAGAAGTCTGCGGTGGCTGACCATGCCTTGAATAATCTAAATCATGACATTCAATTTGACAATATGGAAATATTGTCAAGACAAACCCATTACTATGTTCATTTACAACGTGAAGCTATTGAAATATATAAACACCCTAATAATTTCAATAGACAAGAAGAAAATATCCGTTTAAATAGGTTTTGGAATTTTATAATTAAAAAAGTCTTAATCTTGATTTTAATTTTGACTTTTGGTATGTCTAGGTTTTTTGCTGAGTTTTTTCTAGACCTTGAAGCAAATGCTTTACCAATTATATGTTAAATTACCACAGCATAATTTAACATAAGTAGTTGAAATTTAGATTGAAATTAAAAAATTACAAAAAACGTTCTGCATTATGTTTTTCATTGTCAATAACACGTGCACTTATTGACAAAGACATCTCTTTGTTAGATTTAACAGGATTATTTTATTTGATGTCATGTTTATATTTGTGAATGCTTCTATCATTTTGAAATTAAAGTTTTTTACAACTTTACACTTACATCATAACTTGATTAAATTTTGTTTTAATGTATTTTTTTGGTGACATTTTTCATTGGTGGCTTTCGCCGTTAGAGAGTGTTCTGATTTGTCGTCTTTAAGACAAAATATTTAATTTTTAATGACCTAGTTATTCTTTACTAAAATTTAATTCTATAGTTGGCTTTATACGTTTCTCAAACTGCAATATTAGTAGCAGATTGTATAATTTAAAATACACCGTTAAAAACTCAAAAAGGATTAGTATTTCATTGTGCGTGATAATGGTGAAAGTTTACATTTTCATATGGTGTGGTATATAACTGAGACAGTTTGTGAGTTTTTCTGGAAGAAAATGTCTTAGTAAGGGAAATTGATTTGACTCACTAGGTAGATTTCATAGTATATTGTACGTTTGTACTACTTGGAATTTTCTTTGTGTTGGTGAAAATGCTACCTGCAAGGAAATAGATATATTTACATTAGAGACAGAAAAAATTTAGTAAATGAATTGGCGTTCATTAAGACTTTGTTAACAAATGTGTTGAGATTTATTAATTTTGAGAAAAAATATCAGGCATAATAATAAAGTAACATTAATTACTAAATTCGTTTCCAAGTATCACATTAAACAAGCATTAGGTTTTAAGTAAATTTTCCTTGCATATAAAGTGGATGACCTTTAGTGTTATGCAACAAATTGCTGTTAGTTCTATATACAGGGTGTGGCAACTGTTTGTATTTGGTGGATTATGGCTCGGATATTAAAAATAAATAAAAATTGCTTTTTTAAAACTTATTCATAGTCAAGTTTTCTATGACTTCAAAATATTTTTCAGTATACAGGGTGTTCCGTTCGGCCCAGGCGCAACCAAACTTTTTTATTTTAAACAGAACACCCTGTGTATTATTGCATATTCTGATTCTTCGTTTCATTTTAGATTAACTTTATGTATCACATGTAAGGTCTAAAATGGACTGTTTCCGACTAATTCGATTTTTCTTGAAAAAATTGACGTCTGTTGCAGTCTCTAAAAAATCGAATATCTCAAGAACTGTGTAACTTAGAGAGGTGCAGTTTAAACTATCAGATTAAGCATGAATTGCTCAAACTTTTCAATCTGTGGAAAATGATACCTAACACAGGGGGTGCCAAATAGAGGGCGCCGAATTTTAAAATTGTCCAACATAAACAACTCCGTTTTTTTTTAATAGAACCCTAACGTTTTTTATACATTTTTTAATTCATTTTTAAATTGTCTATCCAATATGCATTACATTCCCTATACCTAACCTTAACCGTTTTATTGTTATTTTAAGTTTTAATATTATTTTAACAATTTTTCCTGTATACGACGTGGTAGACGTTTAAACAAATGAAAACACATGAAAGTAACTGTCAGTTTTCAATACGTCATTAAGGTTTTCAACTAGCACATCTCTTTGTGACCAAAATTGTTTTCAAAATGAATTTTATCTACAGAAGAAATGGTAGACATGATTATTATCCTTGGCGACTGCCAAAACAATTGTTTATTGGTATCAAGAATTTATAAAGAAAAATTGCCAGATAGAAGGCACCTACAAGGAAAAAGTTTTCAGCGGACATTAGAAAGATTTGTTTCAACAGGAAATGTGAAATATCACAGCTCGTAACGGAGATAAAGCAGTGACAAATCAATAAAATGGATATAGGGTGTTGGCTACAGTTATGACCCACAAGTCAGTCAACGGACATTAAGTTCTTATTTGTGAATTTCTTCTAGACCAGTTGGTCGAATGTTAAGGAAAACACGTTTCCATCCATATAAAGTGCAACTACATCAGGAACCGATTCTGAAACACGTGAACATTTCTGTCAGTTGCTGATGAATAAACTTCGAACTGAACCCCAATTTTACAATTTCGTTTTATGGACAGATGAATCTACATTTCATAATAATGGGTTAGTTAATGGATATAATTATGATTATTATTCCGATGCAAATCCGCACATTGTTATGGAATGTTATAGATAAAATTAGTGATCTACTAATGTTTAGGGTGGAATAATTGGTACTCAGATTATTGGCCCACATTTCTTTAACGGCACTCTGACTGGTCAAATTTGCAATTTAGAATATGTAATACTATACAGGGTGTTCCATTTAAGATAAAAAAGTTTGGTTGCTCCTGGGCCGAACGAAACACCCTGTATACTCAAACATATTTTTACGTGATAGAAAACTTGACTATTAACAACTTTTACATAAACAATTTTTATTTATTTTAAATATCCGAGCCATTATTCACCAAATACAGACAGTTGCCACACACTCTATATGTAAGGTCTTTAGTCAATGATATCGATTTTTGAGAGTGTACGAAATAAATTGTTAATGTTAATATGGTGGAAATTATATGCAAGTAAATTTTACTTCCCTTATTGATATAAATTGAATTATTTAGTAAAAGTTTGTATTTTAAATTACATAGCATTGAAAGTTTTCATTCTGGTTGAATTAAGGCAAGGTCGAAGGCAATCAATGAATTTTAGGTCACTGTGGATCTAAATTGTCATAAACTGGCTTAGAATTTCGTACTAAAAATATTAAAAGAGGGATGAAAACGTAGAGGCGCACATAAATAAGCAAAAGGGATGGTTAGATATGAGAGTTCAAATTCTGGCGGTCTAGGCAAATAGTTCGACATGGGCGATTTGACTGTGGGAGCGTTGTTTCGTTGTATTACCCAAAATGCGTGCCAATCGTGTGTTAATAATTACGTGACAAATTAAATGAACGTATACTATAATAGAAGTTATTTTAGATATGCAATAATTTCACAATTTAATGGATTGACTTACATTTGTAGACGTTATCAGAAACAGTGCACAATTAAAAATTATGTACCATGTTTGTTGATCATTAGTTACTTGATTTTGAGAAATATATTAAAGTACTTAAAAGTGAGAAATTTTGAAAGTAATGGTTTTGAAATAAAACTAACTACATTTGCAGATTACGTTGAGGTGTAAACTAATGTTTATCGCTAGAAAGTAAATGTGGACGGACAGTTTAGTGTTAATGGTCTAAAGTAAATAATACAGTTATTGTTTAAAAGCACTCTAAGTGGTTGTAAACAAAATAGCAACATTGTCCAAAGATACCGAATGCAGGATTTCGAAAATGTATGGTGCACCCAGGCCATATGGGTAGAGAAAAGAACTAGCTGGTATTAACATCTCTCATTATAACAGATTTTTTGTCTATTAATAATGATTATTTCTTTCGTTTGTTTGATTTTATTTAAGAGATCTATTCTATATCCATACACACAGATATGGTGCGTATACTTATAAGTAGGTTAATTAGTAGGGTTTTAGAATAACAAGTGCAAGTGTACCAATTTCCAATTGTTTGTTTTGTAGAGTTAGACGTATTTAAAAATTATTATTAGTTGTATTAAATACACAAATAAAAAGTTTACCTCGAGTAGGATTTGAACCTACGACCTGTAGATGTATGTTTTTGAGATTTAAAGCATGATGAATTTTGAGGTTGAGAGTGAGTTAGTTACTGAGTAGGCTACGTTTTGGTTTATGCAATCAACCAAATTTTTACCATCTTTGACTATTAGTTTTTTTTTCGACAAAGCTTAAGTCGCAGCGGCGCCTTCTGACTCTCAGAGTCTAAGTTTATTAATGGATAATTTGGAGTTTTGGAGTTAGTTTTCATGTTCTAGAAATCTTACAGCAAACCTACTTCTACATCTTAGTTCGCCGGAAACTCGCTTATATTGTATAAGGATTTACTAACAGTAAATTAGGTGTAACAAGGCAACTTAAAACTTAAAAGGAAAGAAATCGTTCAAAGATTGCTTATGCCAAAGTGGTATTATTTCTGAAGGAATGTAATGCTATTGTAAAATATTTTTCATAAAATGTGTGTACCAAAGATCAATATATTTGTGTTACTGTACCATAGATGTTATAAGTATAATTAATTGCAGGAAATCGTTCCAAGGCCGATAAACCTTTTTTATACAGTGCGGATGATAAGTCTTACCCCCCTTTAATCTACGTCACTCAAGACAAAATTGAAAAACGCTCGGTCACGTCAATTTTTATTTCAAACGAGGTGTTTTTCAACAACAACAAAATTGTCACCCCTTTCACCCCCTCCCCTTGACAGCTACCCCCTCCATTTTTTTAAATAGCAAGGGGGATCGTGCGATACATCGTTGGAAAAGATTTTAAAAGTAGAATTCAGAAATTATCATTTCTAATTTTTTTAAATAAAAATACAAATAAAAATAAACAAACCAATAATATTAAATTAAATCTTCAAAAATAAATGAACTGGACAAATTATTTTAATTAACAACTTAATTACTGCAGGAAGTGTTCAAAATGTTCTCCATTTACTTTGTTTGAAATAAAAATTGACGTGTCCGAGTGTTTTTCAATTTTGTCTTCAGTAACGGAGATTAAAGGGGGGGGGGGGGGTAAGACTTATCATCCTCACGGTATATAAATCGAACATTATTGAAACACAGTGATATTTATAATACATTAATTCACTTGAACTGCTAACAAAAACCGTAATTAAGTCTGTAATTTAATTAGGCATTCACAGTTAAATATTGATAAGAATTGAATTAAGTAGTACAAATAGTTACACCGTGATTCGTAATGAATGTCAAATAAATATAATGTTAAAGTTTAGGTATTCAAAATAAAATTGTTTATGATAAACAAAAATTAAAAAGATTTAATATTAAAGCTTAACAAATAATGATTCAGTTTGTATTAAAACGCACCTTTTCAATGGAGAAATCACACTCAAAACCTGTTATCCTAATATTAGTTAGAGATAAATACACCAAATTGTTCAAAAATAGAATTTGTAACCCTATAAATATTAGTCAGAGAATCTCATATTAATAAAGTAATTAATAATTAAGACGGTTCCTATAAACTAATTGATTTATTTTTTAGAAAATTGCATTGTTAAATAACATTTTCGATACAAATAATTCAAGTTAAACCTGCAATAATCTCTATCGGATGAACCAGATAAATAACTATAATGAAAATTGTAGTCTCGTTCCCATTGTGTAAATAAACTAGTTTTAATAGTACATTCCAACCGTTAACATATGTGCAAGAAGCAACCGACTTCTGTAAATTTTGAGATACAACTAGACAAAAGTGGCCGTAATTATTAATTAAAACATTCTGCAGAATAAGTATTTTTTTAGTAGAAAATGGCAAAAATTGTATATCCACCGAACCGTTATTTAAAGACCAGTAACTTGGGAATGTCAAAATAAGTTTTAAATTATTAATTGATTTAATCATAATTAAAACAACTTGTGACGCTGCTGCCTCATCATAGGAAACCTGTATAGGCAAGTGCCACGGCCGAATTTTTAATCTTTTCGTTCTCACTGATTTATGTACGTAGACGAAGCGGAATTTTTGTTAATGAGTATGAGGTAAAGAGTAATTAAATTGATTAATATAATTAAAGTTAATAGATACTCGCTCCATAAGTACATATTTAACTCGTTTAATAGAAGCAGTAAAAGTTGCTTTGCTACTGATCACCGCTCGCACGTAACCATTGAAATTGGAATCAATTAATCACTGGCCAAGGATCTTGTTTGTCAAGGGGACCTGTACCTTTGTTAACTACCGTATCCGCCGTCCTTCCGAATTAACTCTGTTTTAGGTACGTCTTCTACCACAGGATAAGACCCTGAATTTTTCCTCTGCTGTAGCACCTGGAGCAGCCGTTTGGAAACGGCACACGTTTGGGATTGGACCCAAAGACCGACTGGACATTACCTTATCTTTGGTGGCGCCCGAATCTGTTTCCAAACTAGTCTTAATTTTAATTTTTGTGCTCATTGAGGGCAAGCTTTACTTGTTACATTATTTACTAAAATTATATGATGAGTAATTACTGTTTAATATAATATGTCCAAAAACTGTAAAAAATTGACTAAGAATGATACATCTTTGTAAGAAATTTATAATTATACATTTCCACTACAGTTTCCTAACGTACGGGATTAGAAATTTTCTTTTTTATATGTAATAAATTAATACAAAAATGTAAAGGAAGATAATTACATACCTTCAGAGATATTGAACTCAATACAGGAAAAACATGACGGGAACGAACATATTGCTCTATAAAACCGCATTGCACACGATAGATCAGATACCGACCACGTGTTTACATATAATACAACCTGTGATCAAAAATAACGTATAATACTAGTAAAATATATCAATGCTTTATACTAACTAATGGAAGGAAATTGAAAAATAACAAACAAAATTCAAATTTTAATACATGTAACGACAGCCGAAAATTGGCACGTTGTATGAGTTCAAATACGCCCTTATAAAGGAATATTAGATTACCGTGTTTAAAAAAAAAAAAATTTACAGCGTAGACGCATGGGGACTGATACTTTCATTGGTCACCTAACTGGAGCCCTTATTATCTGTTATCGTTCATGTTACATTTATGTCACACTAAGGCATTCTCCTCCTCATGCTCACTTTCTCTTAAGAAAACTTCTGTCAACAACTTGATGTTGCAATACTGGCGTTAAAAATAAGAAAGGTAAAATGAATGCAGATAGAAATCAAAATTAGGACATTTTTTTCTTATTTTACTGCCACTATTATTGATAGATTTCTTTTTTCTCGTAATTGTTCAGGGCGCTCTGAAATAGTTTTAGAAATTCCACGTGTATTAATTTTTTATTACTTGAATTGCATGGTAGGTTTGTAACAGTTTGCAATTGGTTGGACTAAGCGTATACTTAAATACAGTTGGTTTCATGCACTTTAGAGAGAAAGGGATTTGCAACTTGCAAATATTAACAAATAGTTTTTATAATCTAATCTACGATGGGTTTTAAGAGATTTACACAGAATAATAAAAGTGAATAAAAGTTCTCTAGTTCTGGTTCTAATTGTAATTTTAAAAAATCTGGTTACTGTTTCTTGTTTATAATCTTTTGCTGTACCAACTATAAAAATAGGAGTTGCTATAAGAGAGAAATACATACAAGCCGCTTAATAAGCGTGCTACAGAAACTACAATTTCATAAACAAAATCCACACTTAATCATTCTAATGGTACCCTCAAATCAACGCGCGCGCGACCTCCCTTACTTAAGCTCTGCTCGAACTATCTGAACTCACTATCCCTACAATTGGGCTCTCTCTTGTATACCTTATGTCCGTCATAACCAATATCTTCGCGCTAATATCAAAATTCACATACCACAATCGAGATTTCACGCGCTTTTTATCGCGTCGACGTCCGAAACTGAACCACCGCTACGCAAAGTAAGGACGTAGCTATCTTGAATTTACTTTTAAATTGACTGAATACACTCCGAAAAAACGATTAATTGCAATTACATTCACTCTGTACATTCACCATCATATCCCTCAACTTTATATGCAAATATTGCATGTGGGCGATCCCTATTTCCGCACAATTTAGGCATCTATCTCACATTCTAACTTCATTCTTGAATATGTATTAAATTCTCCATTATTGCACAATATTACAAAACTTCCACAAACGGAATATGCATACACATTCCTTACTGCACGTTAATACAATATCAATATATCATAAACTCACTCATATGTCTACAACCATTTATTTAGTTCCTTCATACACAGTAGCAGAACTAGTAGTCTCTTACCAGTGCCGTATCAATAAAAATTTACTCAAAACGTCACTTCTCAACCAAATTTAATGCTTTCAACAAAAAAATCGTCCTACAACATTCAAATATTCGTTCGTATGGTAACTAATACTTCATTAAATTCCAGTGGCGTATCATTTACATCAACTTACATTCTACATACACAACAAAATTTTTTTGCATGAAAACTCACTTCATTTACTTCCAAAATACATTACATACGTTATCAAGATACTACATATACATGATACGTCAAAATAGTGTTACAGTAAACCCAACACCTTTATTAAATCAGTTAATCTACGCCAGTGTCATTATGACATCTTTATCATCTTCATTTGGGTGTCATTATGGCCTTCATAATAGCACCCAGTGCCATTATAAACTCATAATAACACGTAAATTTTAAAATAAAAAAAAAGGAAAAAAGAAAGTTAGTTACAACTTTTACTTCATTAAAAAATCTTTACCAACATTTATTTATTGTAAATATTAATTATCAAGTCTGTACAATTTGTTAAATTCAGTCCATCAGTGCGTGAAACTCATGTAAAGCATAAAATTGAACGCAAATAATGACGTTGTCAACGTAAAAATTGCAACAATCAACAAGCGCGGTTACTATAACATCGATTAATATGGGCACTTAATAATTTTGCATTTTTATTTACAAAAACGTTTCTGATATTGTAAACAAATCGAATCTATGCAAAGAAAATCTATTTGGACTGGCGTAGATTAAATTTTGAATGATACACGTTCGATATGAACTTCGTAATGAAACTTGTGTAAATAAACCACTCGGCTAACGCCTCGTGGTTTAACTTTACACGCGTTTCATTATGACGTTCATATCGAACTAGTATCATTAATAACTATATGAAATCGTGAATGCGTGAAAAACACGCATTTGTTTATTGTCTCACTTTCACCATCACAACTGCTTCTATCAAAGTGCATTTAAAACATTAATCATCAGTTTTTAATTGTAGTGTAACTACAACGATAGAATTATTCATGTCCTTCTCTTCCTATTTTCTAATTTTTAATTAGTAGACTATTTAAACAAGGGGATATGCAAAAAAACAAAAAAAACCTACTCTAACGACTTGAGCTAGACGGAGAACAAATTAGATTACGTAAAACCTCTTAAACTATTTAATTAAAAATTAAATAGGGAAAGCGTTAGTACCGTCGTGCCGTATTTATAATTATTAACATCAACCAACGACAAAATATTCTTTGTTTGTAAAAGTTTTAAGCACTTTTACTATAAGATTTTTTGTTTTATTTGTTACAAGTTTTTAAAAGACCTTAGTTGGGATGCTTGTCAACAAGCAAAATTACTTTTCTTCATCAACAATCAAGGACTACGTCACGTGCTTCATTTTAAGACCAAAAGTTTTGCGAGAGACAATCTGCTGTCAGCTAACATACTTAACGCTATAAATAAAGTTAATGCACATTTGTGATCTTTGCTTTATGCATCTGGCTAGTCAGCTAGAGTCATAACAGTAACCAAGACTTGACAAAAGTGATTGGCTGCATTCGGTTTTTGTTCATAATCCAAGTGTTACAATAAGAAAGTCGAAAGGCGTAGCTCTAGCAAGAGATATGGATGAAGAAACTGTGGAAGTATATCTTCTACTTCTTGAAACCAAAATAGAATTAAATGACTTACTAGGGAAATCAGGTAATGTGTTTAATATCGACGAAACGGGTTAATAACTAAACGACAAAAGTGCGTACGTTGTAACTATGAAAGGGTAGAGAAATGTTTCATCAATAATATCGAGGGAGTGTTACAAGATTTCTAATGGTAAGAGCAGCTTTATTTTCCACACACACTCACACACGCATGCACGCAAGCATGCAACCATCCACACACGCGCAGACACAACCGGCATTCGAACTCACACTCGCACTCGCACTCACATTCGCACACAAACACACATACATGCACACACAGACGCGCGCGCGGGCATACACGCACACACATAGGCATCAAGTCGAAAATCATGTAGAAGACATTCAAAATGCCGAAAATTCGATTAAACTGGAGATCGATATCGTACACAAATATGCACACATCCACACGCAAGTATGTCAAAGGTAAAATATTACTTTGATTTTCATATTTAACAAATAAAGATAAAACGTCTGTATTTGATTGATATAGGTTTAAATAGAATACCCATGTAAAGAAAAATCATAAAACACTAATATAAAGATCGAGCTGGTGCCTTGAACTTGACCGTCTCTGGACATTCTACTTCCATTATTTCGAAAGCAACTGAAGATAGGTATAGGGAATGTTACACAAAGTCTTAATCGTATATTCCAGAAATGGAAAAATATGCAGGGTGTGTCATTTAAGGAAATGTAATTTTGTGTTGTGCTTTTCAGGCACCCGTATAGGTAGAAATAATTTTAAAATGTGGATCTGATACTTCCCCACAACTTTAATATTTTTCTATCTAGTCAAATAAAGCGGTTATATTCCATCCACGTCCTGTATAATCGTATTTTCAGTGTTCCATTCCATAATGGTCTATCTAATACATACCATTGTGGGTGATTTGGACCACTAACCGTCTTTTTTCTTTTAAAACACAATTTTTTTGCGAAGGTAAGGGGTTAGTATGCGTGGCTGCAAATAAAAAAGTTTTAAAACTCTAGGAATAATCTAGTTAGTCGTAGTAGTCATCAATAAATGGCAAAGGAATATAATTTAATAGTTACACGTCAAATTAACAGAAGTTTGATAAAAGTGATGTAGGTAATTAGTTTAGCACGTTTCTGCTCTCTGTTTAGTTTCTGAGTTTATTTAAAGGTATTTTAGATTTTTTTGTTTGAGTTTCGGGTTTCATGTTGAGTTTATTAACGATAATGGCTGCAACGCATTTTTTACTGGTTCTCGGATTGTGCAAGGGAAACTGTAGGGGAGCATGAGAGGTTAAAGGTTAAGCTCATGAATAAACGAACTGATGTTCATCACTTTGTTCATGATTATCTTTATTAAAAGTAATTTGGTTTATTAGATTTAATTATGCTTTTACATATTTTCAGAAACCTCAAATCTTTTAGCAACAACCTTAGATACCCTCTGAACTAGCGAGGGATAAATGATACTGAACTAATAAACTTCTTTGCTGTAATAAAATCACAGCAATTATTTAATAATTGCAATTAGCTGAATGTATAGAATATAACTTAATAGATCTACAAAAGTATCCTTTTTCAATTGACGTTCTGTTATACCACCCCTATATTTCATACTCCACCTAATCTTACTCCCGATGAGCCTTTACGTAAGCGATCCGACTCGGCTTACATACGTGAATTAGATCAATCTTAATTCGGTTTTTAAATTATTCAAATACGAAGTGATCACTTTATTTCTAATCTGCCTAAAAACATGCAAAAACACTTTTACTACGTTTAATTAATTCGGTTTTTAAATTATTTAAATACAAAGTGATCACTTTATTTCTAATCTGCCTAAAAAGATGCAAAAACACTTTTACTACGTTTAATTACACAGATTAGTTACCTTTCTCACTAACAGATAAATAATACAAAAAGGTGTAAAAGAAATATTGTTAGTTACAAATCTCTTTAATCTTTGAACTTAAATAGATCATAAAAATAACCAACTTTATAACAAGATTAACTTTGACAATACACTTAGCTCTAGCAATGTAAACCAAAAATAAGCTTCAGACTTGGTAAATTAATAATAATTCAATGGAACGGGAAACTGTAAATCAGGACACCTGTGTTGTTAGGTACAGCTTCCGGTACTACAGGAAACAAGAGAAAGACGGATATAGACGATCGGTTCCTCTAGACGGGTCGTATTGCTGGATACTGAAATCCTGAAGTTCATCTAACTTTTGTGTTACGGTCCTGTCCAGTACGGGAGCGATTAGATATTTTCTATATAGCTCATCTAGGTTAAATAGCGGGCCTGAATTAAGGGAAATAGGAGGCTTAATTTTAATTGAAAAAAGCATAATAGGTCTTGCAGTTTAAGATAAGCTGGATTTAATGTTTGTCGGGAAAATATTTACGCTTGGATCGTAAATTATTGGGGTTTTCATTGATGAAAGTTCATCAACAAAAGCAAGACCCTTTATCTCTTTACAAAAGATGAACCGGAGAATTTCAATTATTTAGATAAATTCTGTCAGGTGATTACATATTTAGGAAATTTTGAAAAAAGAAAATTTTTCTTTGAGCAAATATTTTTATTTACTATTATACAGGTGATACAAAATTAATTGGAAAACGGAAAATTGCTTTAAGCAAGCACTTGCAGTATTTATTTTTAAAGTAGCTGTTAATAATAAATAATGGTCGAT
This sequence comes from Vesta saturnalis, assembly GCA_036346205.1. Classification (NCBI taxonomy): domain Eukaryota; kingdom Metazoa; phylum Arthropoda; class Insecta; order Coleoptera; family Lampyridae; genus Vesta; species Vesta saturnalis. The sequence goes on along the minus strand of JARFJB010001883.1, from coordinate 15,673,131 downwards.
ATCCGGACTTGGGTCAGTTTCAAACACAAATCCTTCCACGTTTAATTTTACTAGGATGGCTGGTACATGTGTGTGGGTGTGTGTGTGCGGAGGGAGGGGGTTGTAACCTAAGATCCCTAATACACAAAGCAAGACACCCAAACAGTTATTAAGGGTTGCCGGTAGATTAGGTTATTACGGCTAGCTTGTAAAGATCCAGCTTAACTTTACTAAAATTTTTGTAATTAATTATTTTTTAATTGCCCTACAGTAATCAAGATAGATAAAGTTGCTTAAAATTAACACCCATTACAAAATATTGCGCGATACTGCATCATAAATAATTAATTTTAATCCCCTCCGACGTAGATATTAAGAAGCATAAAATGCTCTTACGTCCGAGAACCCTCAGCCAATCACAGCCAGAGGATCCCTGCATAGAAGCCGGCTCCACCCACCGCGAATCAGCTATAAAAACCGCGGCGCTACCGGAAGAAATTCTACTACTACTTCGCGACTCCGCGTCTCCAGCATCTAGAATCTGGAACCGAGATCCAGACCACGCGCGCCTGCCGTAGTTAGTTTCGTTGTGTACGTCGCCGACATGTCGATTACCGCATCCGTTCATCCTGAATTGTCGTGTATCTTTAGTCGCATTACTTCGCCGCCGTCACCAGCAAATCCGCGTTATACAATCAAACTGCTGGTTGAGATACGCTAAGGTTAACAGCGCGTAAGTTTTATTGCACCACTTTTCTTAAACATTACACCAGACACCTAGAGAAACGACGGGCTGCAGAGCCCGGAAGTTATCTAACCATTCCAGTACACACACTAGAAGTATACGACAGGCTGTATAGCCTGAAGTTGCCTTCGGCACACATACACACAAACCAGGACATTGCTACTTCGGGCTAACGCCCTGAAGTCATCTTCCATTTACTCTAGCGGCAAGAAGAGTACTTGCTCAAATTCTACCGCTCCACCAGGAGATCCCTTTGTACAACAGTCGACGAGCCGGGCCCAGAATCTTATAAAGGACTCTCCATTAACCAGATATTACACCTACATTACACCGACCACATCTTGAGGAAAATTAGCAATACAAATAAGCGACGCCTTGACCTAGAGATAATCTCAATACCAGAAGCCGTATTCGTAGAGATCACCCGCGTGATCCCCCAGTTAAATAAAGACGAACCCGTGGAGCGTGTACGTGATAAATTACATCAAACGTACTCCTGCGTCTCGCAAATCGCATATAAATTTGTTAGATATTCTTCTAATAATATTTCCTAATAAAGGAAATCCGATAAGATAAACATTCGTGTATCGCGAGTATATTTTCCTGCAACGAAAAGCTATCCATTATTTCGTTCCCGAAGGCCTCACTAATTTACCAGCATCCGAAGAGATTACGCCCATTATACGTGTAAATTCTCTCATATTAATCCCGAGAATAATCACTTACTTAAGACACCTGCATTCCGTCGGAAACAATTCTCCGAATTGTTCAATTTAGTACACGCAGTCCTAAAAGGTCGTGTAAACTCGCCTCAGATTAATTCGTTTATAACAATTAATAAAAGAAGCAATCTTTTAATAATAATAACGTAAAAGATCGTGATAAACTCCGTCTTCCCTGTATTTATTAGTTAGAATAAGTTTCGCTTATACGAAAGTTATACGCGTTTAACAGAAACCGTTTTTCTAATAATAAAGAATTAATATTTTTATTTCCGGGCATAATTAAATGTTAGTTATTCATTTCATTACTGTAAATACGTTCTCCACTAAGTAAGCAATCCTGAGATCATCCTGATTAGTTAGGGTAGATAATCAAACGCGTACGTAAAATTTGCATTTAAAACGTGTAAATATTAACCTGTCCTGTGTGAAGCATTCCAAGTACTGAGTTCATATCCAGTCAGGATGAAAGCCAAATCACGTGTAAGAATAGTCATGCGCACCAAGGTTACTTTAAATTATTGATTTTCTCTTTGACCTGCTTAAAGACACCAACGCGATTGTTGACCCCAGCTTATCTAATACATAGAATATTACCCACCACCTGATAAATACCAAGCCACCGTTTACAGGGCAGGACTGAACGGTCGTAATAAACCAAATTAAATCGTCATTATTAGGATGTTTGGGTCATAACTCACCAGAATTTGAACCACAATAACTTATATTTCCACAGAAACGGCTCAGGATCCAATAATTTTCACTACCGTCCACGGGGGACCAGCCAAACGGGTGCAGCCAACCAGGACATCCCGGGTAACCCTAAATAAGATTTGTTTTTTGTTGTTACTTTATCTCATTTAGTTTACATTATTTAGTTTTGTAGAAATTGGTAATATACGTTTAAAATATGTTTGTTGTATTATTCAAAGTGTACAGTGTTAAGCACCAAAATACGAACCACCCCCGTCTTGTTAAGACTAGACCCGATTTGAGCTAGACCGAGGAAAATTAAATTAAACCCTTTTAATTTAATTATTGTAAAGCAAAGGGATTTACAATCTATCCGATAGTAAACGAAAATGTCACTTGACAAACGAATTTGCTACTACGTGTACATATCGTGAAGACACCGAGGCAGGCTGCAGTTATGTTAAAGTAAAATAAAAACCAACGTGTTCCATTACCTCTTCATGAAGACGACGGGCTGTTTGAGCTTTTCAAGCTCCTTCAGCCACAGTGATGGATTTCCAACATACATATATCAGTTATGTGTGCATGGTGGGTTTAGGGATGACTGCAGTCAGGAAAGCATGGAAAGGAATGGAGTTAGGGGAATCTTAGTAATAAACGTTTTGTAACTGAGGTCTCATATTAGTTCAGTTGATCAGACTACTTCCACAGCTCTTGCTTTGAAGCGCAACGTTTCGGAAGCGAACTCTGCTTCCGCCATCATACTTGACGGAGTGATATGGCCCTTGCGCCACTGAGTAATCTAATATATATATATATATATATATATATATATATATATATATATATATATATATATATATATACCTTCCAACCTACATAAACACATGTAACCATAGAAGGTTATGCAATCGACTTTTTTTCACTATCGCCAAATCGACTTATTAGTTTATTTTACGTTCGCCAAGTTTCGCCGAGATCGGCCATGGTATCTGTGTGTGTGCGTGTGCGTGTGTGTGTGGGTGGGTGGGTGTGTATGTGTTTGTGCGCGTGTGTGTGTATGTGTGAGTGTAAGAGTGAGTGTGAGTTTTATGTGTGTGTGTGTGCGTGTACGCGTGCGTGTGCGTGTGCGAGGGCGTGCGCGTGTGAGTGTGCGTGTGCGCGTGCGTGTGCGTGTGCGTGTACGTGTGCGTGTGCGTGTGCGTGTGCGTGTGCGTGTGCGCTTGCTTGTGCGTATGTGTGTGTGTGCGTGTGTGTATGCGCGTACCTGTGTGTGTATGTGTGGATGTGGATGTATGGTAATACCCACAGTAACTCTAGAACGAAAACACGTACGTACTTAAAATGAAGAATCGGCGAACATGTCTGGAACGAAGACCACCGCATCCAAGGGGATAACATACAGATAGTGACAAAGGAGGAGAACACAACTCAAAGAAGCCACGTACATAGAATTAGCAGAAAATCCGATAACATAAGCTAGTGTAGAAATGAAATCCATATGGATCCCAATAATGCACGAAGTGCTTAAGCGCAATACACTTCCACAATAGGTTACTGCGTAACATGCGCAATAAACTAATACGTAACCACGAAAAACCTTAATTTATATAATTTCTAAAAAATATATATTGGATTACTCAGTGGCTCAGCAGTAAAGGTGTCAGAGTAATAAGTGGAGGGTACCAAGTTCCTATCGGGGAGTAGTCAAACGCTTAAGAACAAATCAAAGTAAGTGAATTCGACTCTAGTGCGGGCTCAGACCTTCTCATGACTTCCGCTTCCGAAACGTCGCGCTACAAAAACAAAACTGTGGAAATACGCCGATCAACTCAGCTAAGAGTTAGGAGAAGTTATCCTAGCATTCGCCTAAATAGCGGCACGTGATAATCGTAAACCTCACACAAGGTAGACCGTAATGGAAATCGAACCTCCCGAACGCTAGATAGATCATGCCATCTCTGGTCTATCTGCTTGGTCATATAGTCCAATCATTTTAGGTTTTCAGTTCAAAAAAATCCTGGCAGCAATTTTTTTAATCGCTTGATTTTGTTATTTTAAACAACATATTAAAAATAGAGAACGATAGCGGCCAGGCTTAAAAAATCATGAAAGGAGAAATCATTTTTTTTGCAAAAATTTCGTTTTCTATGGCTCGGAGGTCAATTGAGGTGGTTACAAAAAAGAAAGTCTATAAAATGATCTATAAAAATAGTCATAAGTCCATAAAATTATCTATAAAAATAGTCATATTGATTTTTCACGTACGACGAACCGTTTGCGAAGTACAGAGTGACGAATGTGAACGCCGAGCGCTTTTTTTTACATGGTGTCCCCAGTAGGCCTAGTCCATGTTGAGTGTAAAAAAATTACGTTTCGTTCTCGTCTTCATAAGTTTCATTGTCAGGTTCTAAGAGTCTGTACCTTCGTTATCTTTCCCTTTTGTTGATATTTGTTACACTAAGATCAATATTACTCTTAGTAGAAATACCCGAACAATCAACAGCAGAAGCTTCAGGCGTTGCATTGAGACATGGTTGTCCAACACTGTGGTAGCATCCAATGGAGCAAGATAAACCTTCTGCATCTACAATGCATCCTTTCGTACATTTACAAAAAATGGTATTAAGAATATTATCTGGCGCAGGTGGTAACTATAATTTCACTCCATTTTAAAATATAAATTGTTGAGAACAATTTTCTTGTTGAAAAATTTCGGCAGCTTGATACAAATCAGGACGAGTTTCGAACATTTTTAATGTATTTAGTTTCCCTCTGTTGAATAGAGCAGAAGTGGTATCACATCCGGTTATTGCAAAATGATTGGACTAATAATAAATAACCAATCGGGACACCTGATGAAAAATTTCAACTATATACAAATGCAATTAAACAGTAACAATATTCAAGACTTACAATTAACACTTACAAACAAAGAACATGATGGTGCCAATATTATAAAGAGATTAATTTCGGGGTTCACCTAAAGAAAGAATTAACAACTGTTGTACGGTGTAAATCTACACAGATTCATTATAAAAAATAAAAAAAAAACATATTAACAATTGCTAATTGTAACAGTTTAGAATTGTTTAGAAATTTTAAATATTAAAATATATGTATTTAATTCAAATGTAGAGCTAACGTACAGTAAAAAATTTAGAAACTTTTGTGAGAAGGAAAGATTTATGGTTTAAACTTGTCAATTGCCCGACAAATAGAGCGTTAAGGGTTTTTGTGAACAGATACATTTGTCAAAAACCTAAACGATATAAAGTATTTTGTAGTGCAAAAGACAAAAATAGATTGACTAATTTAATTAACGGTTTCAAATAAATTTTTTAAATGTTCTTCAGTAAGGCACGTGTACCCAATCATACTCATTAATACAAGTTGGCAAGATTAATACTTACATTTTTTTACATATACCATTTCGTCAGCAAAGAATAAATTTAAAAGCAAATTAACAACAACCTTGCTCTAATTATCAAAATGATTCTAATTACTTAATATGTTTATAAATTGTGTTACATTTTGTATAATTTTTAATATTGAAGCATTTTTCCATTACTAAATCATGAAAATGAAACTCATTAAAACTTTTTGCTAAAATAAACTTCGTAATTAGATACAAGCTCGCGTAATATAATTTTTAAACTTTTGTTTTAAACCAGAAAGCTACTGCAATCGATTTACAATTTCTATATGTAATGTAGTTTTTACACACTAATATACTGTAATTTTCTTTAATTTAACGCTGCTAAACGTTTAGTAATTGACAATTGGATTTCCCTTATTTTTTATTATTATGTTACATATCCGTTTTATAATTTAACCATTCATCAGTTAAGGTAGAAGTTATTTTAACACAACAAAATCACGCGAGAAATGTGGCACAAGTTGAAACGTCATGGATTAGTGAAAATAGTATAAAAACCGCGCGTTACAATGTATGTGAAGATAGCAGGGTCTTTTCTGAATAATGTGACTTAACCATGTATAAAAGGGCGGTAATTATGGGCCATTTTACGTCGTGGAAATTAGGTTTGGAACCTAATAGGAAATAAGTTGTTGCAAAAATTTCACAAGCACAACTAATTTCAGGGAGCCGCAAAATTTGGGTTAAATTATTTTTTTACGAAGTGGTAAGGTGTCAGTTAGGCGGTCTTTTGTACCACTAAACCAAACCTTTGTTTTTTAGAGGAAAGAAGTTATTGTAGAATCACGGTTAACTTCAAAGCCGTGAACTTCTACATAACTCAGTTTTCTTTATCGAGTAATTAGGGGTCAGTTAGGCGCCATTATATAACGCTAAAGCAAAATTTTCTGCCCTTACAGGAAAGAAGTTATTGTTAATAGCTGGATGAAATATTTCCGTACTCTAGAACAGTTCGTAAGTTTAGTGGGTCCATAGCGATTGTTATATCCAATGATTTTAATTTCCAGGAGTCCGTATTGCAATAAAGAAACGTATAACTCACCGTTTAGCTTAGTTATGTTTGGAATAATAGTAAGTTTGGCGTGGTTTAATCTCTTGTTTAATTGGCAGAATCAAGGCGAAAGCGATGAACACCTTACTTGTATTCGCTATGAGTAATCGCCAAACTTAGACGTTCTCTATTGAATGATCAATGATAACGAGGAAGTGTACTTAGCGTATTCAAGACTTCAAATTTCTGAAGGTTATAGCATGAAGTTACGAAATTAACAGAATTTAAGGAAATTTTAAGTATATATGCAGCAACATAAGAAGTATAAAAAATTGGAGAACTTACCTCTTAAGTAAGCGAAAGGTCATTTAGTTTTTAAGGAAACTTGTATCTATCAATTCGTCAGTAGTACAAAGGCACCCTCCCCTCCACTTTTTTACGTAACAAGCCCCGCCCCCTGGAACACCTTCCGCCATCTTGGATTTTGAGGCCCGGCCACGTGGGAGACGTATATTTTGAGGGTGGGGTCGGTTCCTTTTCGGGGGCCATTTTCAATCCTTGGGCGGAGTTGAGCCCCTAATTTGATTGTATTAAGAGCCGTTTTGGCTGTATACCCCTTGCAGATTAGGCAATTGCGCGTGCATGCAGTGTTCTGATTGGAGGGATTAAAACTAGGCCACGCCCCACTTCTAATCGATTTGTTGTGCGTGACCCGCCCCTCTGACTTCTGATTGGTCCTTAACCCCAACACTCAGCCGCTGTGCTTTGATTGGAGGAATGAGTCTCTGCATTCCTGGTTAGAAATGGTATGGGGCCCTAACCTTATAAGTGCAGAAACTGGCTCTTGGTCCCTATCGTAGCCCCCTTGGTGCAATTGTATGTGGGTTCTAACATAATCTTACAGTTGTAGGCCTTCGCCCCCCGTCATGATAAAATTGAATTCTAATAAGATGGCCCTAGCCTTGTAAGACAGGACTTGTATCAGGATCTGCGCCCCGGCCTCCTTTGAGTTAAAATTGATTTTTAGCGCCATCTAGTAGCGTATAGACTAATGATCATTTTCTGTAATAGAAGTTGATCATGCACTCCTCTCTTTTTCTCTCTATCATTTATCCGTTTCTCTTTTTCTCTTTCGGCTCTTTCTCACACACAAACAAATCAATCAATTAATTAATCAATCAATCTCAAACAAATCATGCTCGATCAAATCAATAAGATCAATCTCAATCAATCCACCAAAATCAATAAATCATGTCTTACAGTTGCGGAAACCAGCTTACAGTTCAAAACTGAATACATTAAAGTCTAAATTAAATATTACATGAAATAATAAATAATTTCTACCTTAATGCAATGGTGCTTTTTATGCAGATTCTCTTTTTAAACAGTCACCACCTATACATTCGGAAAATTATGTTTAATTTATTTGTATGTTCAATTACATACACACAAAATTGTTTTATAGAAACGTGTTCATTAACAGTTATAAAAAACCTCATTAAAAGGACTGGAAAGCAACAATTACTTGTATACACTACGTTTCAAATGAAATACATCACTTAGAAATAATGCTATGATCTTGAAAGTATGGTAAAATAATGCTTTATTAACATGTACAAGATGATGAAATTTTGGAGGCAAAATATTAACAGTTAACAAGAAAATGTTGATAGTGCGCAGCATCGCCACGCACAGCAATGCAGGCGTTCACTCTCCAAGGCATGCTCTCTATGAGATGGTCTATATCCTCCTGAGGCATTTCATCCCAGGCTACCTGGAGATGGTGTCGTAATTCATCCAATCATGTTCCATTCATGTTCAATAGGCGAAAGATCTGGCGATCGCGTAGGCCACGGCAATACTGGTAGCTGCACTTGATCCAGAAACCTTCTTGTAACATATGCGGTATGTGGTCTAGCATTATCTTGTTGCAATATATCATTTGGCAACGTCTGCATTAACGGCACTACCAGTGGCTCCAAAACATTATCAATCTAACTCTGAGTATTTAATGTGTCTAGAATGGACGCAAGAGATCTTCCACCAACACGTATGGCGCCCCAAACCATGACTCTAGGTGTCTGTGGGTCGTCTTTCAACAAACTCTAAATTTCAAAGTTCTCCTCGAAACCGCCGAACCTTCTGACGACCATCGTTTCGCCACCAACAAAAACGCGATTCGTCGGTGAAGACGATGTTATTCCATTGAAGACACCAGTCCCGCCGCTCTTGACGCCATGGCAATCTAGCAGTCTTATGCTCTTGAGTTAACTGGGGTCGTCTGTACGGACGATACGAATATAAGCCAAAAGACTTAATTCTCTGTAGATTGTTGACATTGATAGGTGACGACCAATAGCTCTTGTCCAGTTCACCGCAACAGACGTAACAGTTCTTCCATGATCATTGGTGCTGCGTGGTGGTCTTCCACTGGGACGAGGTCGTTGAATACCTTCTTCAGACCGAGAAGACCAAATGCGGGCCACCGTGGTGTGGTCTCGATTAAGTCTTCTGCCGATTTCTCGAAATGACAAACCTGCTTCTTTCATGCCGATAATTCTACCCCTGTCAAAATCTGAAACTTGGGAAAAGTTTCGTCGTTGTCTTACTGGGGGCATTTTTTCAGAATAAATGTGTCAGTTAAACAACAAAAAATTGACACTAAGCGACTAGATTTCTTGAAATGTATAAATAAAAATTGTTGATAATTGTTGTTAACAGTGGTGCAAAGTACATAATGACTTGTTTTTTTTTTCATTGAAACTTCCATCGTGTTCTGCATAATACTGAAACATTATTTTACCAAAATTTCAAAATCATAGCATTATTATCTCTAAGTGGCGCATTTCATTTGAAACGTGTATAACACAGAGTCAAATTAAATTAACATGTTTTAAAAATATCAAATTGATATAATGGAAATAAAAGGCAAAAGGTTTTAATGGTTTATTATTATACGCGAATTAACAATAACTACAAGTTTAAAATCGACGAATGCGTACCCGCTGATTTTATGACGTCATTCTGTAAGAGTAATGATACATTTTAAACATCTTTATCGACATTTTTGTTAGCAATAGCAAGTAATACATATATTAAAAAATAATACGCATACCTTCAGATGTGTTTTTTCTTTCAACTGTTATAATATAATAACCATATGTTGAACTGACATATTTTTATACAGCTCACTAAACACGTTTTCTACTTATGAATGGCTGGATACAAACTGGCTACTGATTTCCCTTATTAAGTAATTTAGAAAGTAATACACAAAACCTGGTTACTGCAACTCGCATTTAGCATTTATATTGTACTTATAAATTTACATTCAAAATAAAGTAACGACGATAACATGCTTTAAAAAAATTATTTTCACTCTGATCGTGTAAAAGCCAGACTTCATCAGTTTTTTATATTGTGTACAAACAAAAATATCACCTAGGTGTTATAAATAAATAAGTCCTCAAACTGTGTTTTTACATTGTATATGTACATACAAATTGCTTTAAATAAACGAGTACCTAATTAAGTAAGTAATCAATTAACATTTTCTAGTTTTAAAATGTGAGTTTTGTAACAGGATTTATTCTAAAGAGGTTGCATAATTATCCTCTGTCATAAAAATTTTATTCTAATAAAGAACAAAAACGTAAAGATAATGACAAGTGTTTTATAATAAAAGATGTTATTTAGTTAATTCAACCTGTTAACGTGTGCCAAGGTTATTTTTATTTTATAGAAGTGGACGGCCTTGAAATTTTTTTGAAGTTAACATGTATCAAGGTTATTGATCTTTTATAGAAGCGGTCGGCCTTGGAATTTTTGAGTTAACATGTGTCAAGGTTATTGATGTTTATAGAAGCGGTCAGCCATGAATTTGAAACCTAACAAGGATCTATCTAACATGGGTTTAAATAGCATCCGAGGATAACTGTTTTTTTTTGTTTTCACAATGTGATTTTTATTTTTCATAACGCATTTATTATAAAAGAGGTTGAATAATTGTTATTAAAATTATTACTCTTCTTTTGATCCCAATTTGTCTGCGTCTGCGTCTGCGCGCGCGTGTGTGTGTGTGTGTGAGTGTGAGTGTGTGTGTGTGTGTGTGTGTGTGTGTGTGTGTGTGTGTGTGTGTGTGTGTGTGTGTGTCTGCGTGAGGTGTAAGTTAAACCAAATCAAACCAGTATTTTATAAATGGAAGCCGCTTTTTTGTAAGATGTAATATCGCAAAGATCTGCCGGTCATAACCCAAAAAATGTTTCCTTAACTACACTCTAATATCTTCCCTAGGGGCATGTTTAATAAATCTAAAACTCCAAGGTCTGAGAGCAAGTTCCTAAGATAAGTTAGTGTTAGTGACCTCTTATTAGAATTAAAAAAAAAATTCTGCCATAACAATTACAAGGATCTGTATGAACTTTAAAACATACCACTAGATGGCGCTAAAAATCAGTTTTAACTCAAAGGGGCCAGGGCGCTGACCTAACACAGGCCCTATCTTAAAGTTGGCATTAGGGCCACCTTATTGGAATATAAATTTTTATGACGGAGGCGAAGGCCTACACATGTCTTTAGGCTAGAACACACATGCAATTGCACCAAGAGGGCCACGATAAGGACCAAGTCCTAAGAGCTAGTTTCTGCACTTGTCTTATAAGGTTAGGACCCCATACCATACAAGTTTTGGAGATCTACAAGTGTCTTTATGTTAGCATTAGGGCCCCTTATTAAAATACAAATTCAAATTTCCCGCCATAACCAATCAGAATGCAGAGACTTAGTCCTCCAATCAGACCACAGCGGTTGAGTGGTGGGACCAAGGACCAATCAGAAGCCAGAGAGGCGGGTGCAGGCACGACCAATCGGTTAAAAGTGGGGCTTGACCTAGTTTTAACCCCTACAATCAAAACACTGCATGTACGCGCAATTGCCTAACCTCCAAGGGGTATATAGCCAAAAAGGCTCTTAATACAACCAAATTAGGGCTCAACTCCGCCCAAGGGTTAAAAATAGCCCCCGAAAAGGAGCCGAACTCACCCTCAAAATATACGCCTCCCACGTGGCCAGCCTTGTGATGTCAAAATCCAAGAAGTCGGAAGGTATCCCAGAGGGCGGGACTTGTTACGTCAAAATTCAAGATGGCGGAAGGTGTCTGTGTTCTATTTTCGTGTAAAATTACAAAAAAATCTAAGCACATCTCGCTTCCTTGAGAGTAAATTCTTAACAGACAATAACTAGACAAAATGGAGTTAAACCACAAGAATCTAAAGGGCCACTCAATTTTCCCTTCGACCAATCCGAAAATAGTACTTTTCTTATCACAAATTTAAAATTCAGTTAGAAACAGAGCGTTGCTGTAGGTGAGGTTGCAACGTATATTTTAAAGAAACAAATACGTTAATGTGCAAACTTCGTTACTCAATCAAAATTAAACAAAAACACCCAACGACGTTTGGTTGGATGAAGAGGAAACGATTTAAATACTATTTTCCCATAAATTGATTAGAAGTGTTTCATAATGACAAATTCTATAAGGCTGCATATTTAATAGCGGTAGGTATCATGTGTTGCCTACCGACCAGTGAATAATACTTCGGAGTAAATTCTAAAATGGTATAATAAAGTGAATGATGACTAATAATTAATAACTATTACCGTACAACTGACATAGAATTCGAGGCTATAATAACCTATTTATATTTATAATTTTTAAGGAATAAAACTTATAAAAATTAACTTGAATAAATAATGTAATAGCTAACTGTGAATATTTATTGTCAAACTGGGTACTCAAAGTGGGATATAACAGCCAGATGTATGAATTACGTACCCACAGTATACAATTTTTTATTAATAAATACTGAACTTGAAAAACATCTATTTATTGGAGATAAAACGATAAGTTTCAACTAAAAAATTGTCAGCTTCAGGCTACTAAAGATATAGCTAGTTAGACTATACAACTTAAAAGCTAAGACACTCATATATAACATATCAATTTAGTCAAATAATTTTGAGCTGATGGCTCAAAAGTTAGAAACCCGAAACTGCAGCTAAACTCCTGAAGAAAATCGTAACATGCTGAAGAAAAAGCTCAATTAGTCCCATCTTGTCATGTCTTCTATGGCCCCCGATCAGAAATTGATTGGTGAAGTGCAACTTGACAAATGTATTAAATCAATATAAAGATAAAAATGAACGATAATAAATCAAAAATTGAATAAACCATGAAAATTTGAATGCATAAATTAAAAAACAAAGGTATTAAACAACAAACCAACCAATAAACGTACTTACTGAACATAAACGAAAAACTAAAATTGGTGTTAATCTATCGCTTTACACTGCCACTCCAGCTCTTTTACTAAGGCAAAAGATAATAAAACTTGAAATGCAAGCAACGCTATTGAATACTTAACTGTAAGATAAGGATGAAAACAATATTGAACGTAATTAATCTGGAAACCACAAATCTAGAAAATAAAGCTTAAGAAGCACAACAAAGTAGTAGTACTCAAAGATGAAAAAATGATCACTACGTTAATTAAGTCATACATAGTAAGTCATAACAAACGTATAATACTTCGGTATTACATAAGGGAATCCCTTTTTGAGTAAAAAAGGTCACATTGTTAGGGCCAAACGTACAGTTGCATAATTAGCCCCTTGGGGTTCTTCCTTAACAAAAAACTTACTAGGGCATTTATTATAGTTCTACGAAACGTTAAAAACGGGCAATAAACGTCAAACTGGCTCCCCTTGCTTGAAATTTTTTGCAGCCTTTGTAGGTCGTTTTCGTCCTCCGCCATTATAATGGTGTCGTAAGCATGGAATATTAATTTAAATTCCTCTCCATCCACTCTATACCCTCGACCTATTCCACTGTTTTCATAGATTATGCGGTCCATCACTAGGTTAAATAGCAGGGGGCTTAGGGAGCCACTTTGTCTTATGCCAGTTTGGGTGTTTATTTGTCGTGTAAAGCAGTTTCTTACAAGTATGTGTGTTTTTGTGTTGGTATATAAATGTTTAATTATTCTTGTTATTTCATGTGTTACATTATGTTGTCAGAGAATGTCTATCACGTCTTTTAGCCTGACTCTGTCAAATGATTTTTTCAGATTCATAACGCACATAAAAACTAATTTATCATATGTGATAGATTTTGTCACCAGGTGTGAAAATTTTAAGTAACGGATGGCAGATATATTTAAAATATTTTGTTAATAGTGTTAATATATTGAAACAGATAATGGCGCCAAAAAAGAATGTGAGAAGCGTGAGATTTGGTTACCGTGTCTATGAAGGAACAGTGTTGCAGTGGGCAGCTGAAAGTGATGATCTGCCTTGTGAAGAAAGTGATGTTTCAGAAGCAGAAAATGATGACACAGAAGACACAAATTTCGAATTGGCAATGCAAAACCTGCGTCATACCGGATACTAATGGAACTACTGATAAACAAGTCGTTGGGTTTAAAGGTAGATGTAGATTCGTTCAATATATGCCAAGTAAACCGGAAAAATATGGACTTAACATATTTTGGACGTGTGAATCTTCTGGTTATGCTCTGAATGGTTTAGTTTATGTTGGTCACCAGCTCGGAGAACCTTCACATAAAAACCTGGGACTTCAAGTGGCACAAACTCTTGTGCGTGGCATTCATAATTCTGGTCTCCATCTCACGATAGACAACTTCTTCACTAGTGTTCCACTAGGAATTTATCTATTGGATAAAAATATCGCTGTTGTGGGTACACTACGTCAGAATAATCGTTATATTCCGAATGAAATGAAAGCCTCAAAAGATCGTGTAGCCTGCTCTTCATTGTTTTGTTTTCGAAATAACGTATCCATGGTAAGTTACGCACGTAAAAAGAACAGATGCGTAATTTTACTAAGCACCATGCAAAACTTTCATATTTAATCTCATGTTTGTAATGTGTATGTATAAATAAATAAAGTTTTACATGAATAACTTTGTTTTTATTCTGATTATACGTGATTTTATATAACGGGTTACAGAAGCCCGGATTATGTAAATTGCCGACATTTTGTTGGTTCATAATAATGTTGAATTACTTACAATAATGGAGCTAATTCAATTATTTGATCTCTGTATTAATCAAAATTATTTCACATTCAATAATAATATTATAACAATCAATATAAATATCAATAATAATATTTATCTACAAAAAAATGATTTACCGATGGCAGTCCAGTTTCGATCAATTTAGATAATACCTTTATTTGAACATAAAAATTAATACACAGAACAAGTTTGAGTTCTTCATATTCAGAACACATTCAGATATTACAATTCCAAACGATTCATGTCACCATAAAACACGTAAGGTAGCTGCATACAGATCCTAAGTAAGTAGAGCAATGTCATTACCATTGAACCAAACAAATTTCAATAAAGATGTATCAACTATCAAACAAATTGCACAAGCATATGGTAACATTTCAAATATAATCGACGCTAAACTAAAATCAAGGGTACAGAACATTTACCCAGTTGCACAGAACCGACAGAAAAGAAATTCATATCAATTTCATATTTTGGAAAAATATCAGAAAAACTAGCTCACATGTTACAAATGAATATCAAGTACAAAGTAGCTTACAAAACTAATAACTATGTTCTTAAATGTGTATTTAATGCAAAAGATTCAACCAGCGACATTTTGAAGTTGGGTATTTATAAACTGAACTGCACGTTCTGTAATTCTGTTTATATTGGACAAACACTTCGTAACTTGATATTAGATATAGAGGACATATTAGATATTATAAATATAAACACACATACAAATCAAATCAAATTATCAAATTATATATTTAATATTAAATAATCACTTTATGACTTCACAAAGCAGCATTATATTTATGCATTGTTGTAATAAAAAAGAAAATTAGATGTTTGAGAAGCATTCGAAATTTATAAACATAAACGGGAAGTACCTTTAACGAACGAACAGGTTGTTCCTGTAGACTCACCCTTAATAGATATTTTAAATTTAGAATTCTAATTTACATCAAGTTTGTTGTTTTAGCGTAACGATTTGTTACCATAAGCATTTGTTTACTTACACATTTTCTCTTGATAATAATAACAGCGTTGAATTATATTGTATTTAAAACATTAGTGCTATTAAGTATGAAATTCCACCACGTAAGGTTAATGAATATAAATTTAATCATTGGACATTGAAGTGGTTCGATTTTGAGCTTTGTAGTAATTGTAGTGCAATACCTTCTGAATTGCTTATTGCTTGTGTGCTTAACACCGTGGAATATGACAACACCACATGACTTTGAAAAATGGCAACACCGTAAAGTGAACCAAAATTGGAGTAGAATAGCTATTCTACTGTTATACCATTGTACACAATTATAAGTACAACAGTGGGTTTGTTCTAGCGCACACGTATAGATGGCGTTCATATTGGAGGACAAAATAAATATTAAACATTTCGACACTTCTCAATATAAAAAATATTGTAGTTATATAGTTATATACCTATCGATATGTTTGTGTTAGAAGCAATTATGTACTTCATATTAGAACATATGTTCTAATTTTTCAGCTTTGACAAAATTGTTTACAACGTCTTTAACAATTTTTAACAAATATTACTACTGACGAAGATAACTGTAAGTGTTATCGAAACATTTAGATTGTATAATTTAAAATACACCATTAAAAAAATCCAAAAAAGAAAAGTCTTCTTTTATTCTGTCTAACGTTATCGGCTCTCCAACAGCGCTTCACGCTTTATAATACTAACCCGACAACCGTACTGTAGCAACCTAATAACTACAGTACGACTTATTATACGTCTAACTAATACGAGTTTCTTTCTCTCACAGATCTACGTGGGCATCAATCGACATACTGGCATAACACCCGATCACAGGACACATCCATCCATGCGTACAACCAACATCTGCCCACAGCATTAGTTATCCATGACAACAACAACATACGCAACATGGTATCAACTGGCATCACAGAACATTCACAACCAACAACAATCTACATCCAAGTGCTGAAGGAGGAGAAGATCCTTAAACTACGTCACACTACATGAATATACTTTATATATATATATATATATATATATATATATATATATATATATATATATATAATTAAAGTAGTACTAGAAGTCATCATTCTAAGCAAAAAAGTTCACATGTACATGGGTCTGGAAATGCTTTATTTTCGAGAGACAGGATGTCAAAGTTGAAAAAAGAAATCGCGTTTTCTTCAATATCTTTCGACTGTTTCGAAATAATTTCATGAAACTTCGTATACTGGGTTTTTTTGGGAATGACGAATTCAAATTTGTGGTCCATTTAATTGTGGTTTCTAGAGAGCGTCCGCGGCAACCATTTAGACCCCTTTAAATCGTTGCAATTTTTTTGTGTTACACTGTATGCCATTTTGGACTAAAAAAATCGATTCTCCTATCTTTTCTGCTAAAAAAAGTTATATTAGTGAAGTCGCTAGGAGCAACCCTTTCCGAGAAAAAGCATTTAAAACTCATAATGCATATACTTTTTCGGAAGGTATTTTTTTGACAGGTTTATCAACAGGGATTCTTAATTGGTACTAAGTAACTTACTGGTTTGCTTATGTATCTGTTACTTTGCGTTCATTGATAATAAAATTTTTATAAAAAGTCCATAATCAAATGCGATACGGCATTTTTAACAGTTGTTATCAAAAGAACATGTTTACTTTTAATATTAATTTCTTTTCTTTTTCTTTTTTTAATGTTGGATATTTTAGTGCTCTTTACAAGAGTTAGTTTTAAATAAATAAATATTGTGAGTTTTAAATGCGTTTTTCTCGGAAAGAGTTGCTCTTAGCGACTTCACTAAGATATACCTTTTTTAGCAGAAAAGATAGGAGAAACGATTTTTCTAGTCGATTTAAAGGGGTGGAAATGGTTGCCGCTGGCGCCCTCTAGAAACCACAACTAAATGGACCACAAATTTGAATTTGTCATCCCAAAAAACCCTCGTATACGAAATTTCATGAAATTATTTCGAAACAGTCCAAAGATATTGTAGAAAACGCGATTTCTTTTTTCAACTTTGACACCTTGAATCTCGGAAACGAAGCATTTTCGGACCCATGTACATATGAACTTTTTTGCTTATAATGATGAGTTCTACTACTCCTTTAATTTTGGCGGATTAGATAAGATATATATATATATATATATATATATATATATATATATATATATATATCTCTAAAAGGTACTAGTTGCTCATCTACTGTCACATTTCCGTGATCATTATAGAGCTTAGGTAGAATTGCAGCCCATTCATCCCACAAGTCCGTATGGGAGCTAACTTATCAGTTTGGTGCCGTTGTGGTCGATTTTTTTTATCGTCAAAGCGAATTATTCGTGCAATTACATGAAATCGTTGCTCTGAATATTGCACGACCTACATTTCCATCCCACAGACTGGCTGTTGCCTCTCCATGAGATTTATACACTCCAGCTAGAAACAGTAAGCCAAAATATGGTTCTAGTTCAACTAATGTTAGTTCTTGAAACCTGTCGCCACAAAGTCTTTTGCCTTCCAAATTTGACATTTTCAAAATTAGGTTTAGGTACAATTTTGGGTTTGAAATATAAGAAGTACGCGGATGTTATATGAATTATTCTCGACATCAAACCTTGTTGTCCTAGGAATCAACGAACTAATATTTGCAGCAGATAACCTTTCCGATTGATGTGTCTTTTCATCCCATACTATATTGCCATCTTTTGAAGTTACGTGATCATCCGTATCAGTATCAGAAACATATAAAAGTTTCTCAAGTTCTCTATCCGTAAGCACTCTCTCACTACACATTTTCAATAATAAATTTCAATTATTAGGTATTTCTTATTAAAGTATAGCATCAAGCTTCATATTAACTACGAAACTAATACAAATGATCACTGGCTGCATTTATACGCGGAGCCACAGACAAGTCACAACAGGAATAAATTTGTTTACCGATACGCAAATAACGCATACAATATGCGCAATAATGCGCAATAATGTGGCAATAATAAGTAAGTTATTTATATTTATGAAAATAAAACAAAAATAATAAAATACATTCGTCCATGATAATAACCTGCTTCTCGTTCTTCTAATTTTCATGCGCGACAACGAACTAACTCAGGGAATAATGATTGTTTTACAAACAACTATGAAGTAGAAATATTGTAAGTTATTTAGAACTTAAAGAAGGTTTTAATTGTATGACATTAACATAGAACAGACAAAGGCAACAATTTAAAAAAACAACGAATAACACAAAACAACCAGGTTTTTACATTAAATGTTCGAAATGCCCACCATTCTCACGAATACATAACCGTAAACGTTTTTCTAGTGAAAACATAATCCTTTGGAGTGGCCGTTGTTCTTGAATTAACATTCTTAAATTATTTTCAACTTTCGCTTGAAGTTTTTCAATGGAATTTATCTCGCTTGAATATACTTTTTCTTTACGTAAACTCCACACATCAAAATCCAAGGGATTTAGGTCAGGGGACCTTGGTGGCCAGTTGCTAGGAACATCAGAACCTCAACGAATCCAACGATTTGGAAAATGTTCGTTGAGCCATCTTCTAGCTTGTCCACTAAAATGAGGTGGAGCACCATCATGCATAAAAACCATATTTCTTCGTAGATCAAGAGGAAAATCTTCTAATAGTGGAAATAAACGATTATCCAAAAATTCATAGTAAACATCACCATTTAAATTTCCATCTAAAATATGGTATGCAACGAGGCGGGTTGCCTATTGAAGCAGCCCATACATTCAACTTAAAATTATGTCGATAATGCGTTACACGTTTAACCTTTGGATTTTCCTCTGCCCAGAAGTGACATTTACGACTATTAAACATACCTTAACTAGTAAAAGTTGATTCATCGGTGAAAATATATTTTGTAAAAAATCAGGGTTTTGTCTCATTCTTTCCTATAATAATTCGCAAAAAAAGATCTACAGGTACTTGCCTGTAATGAAACAGTAGCAATAATTGTTCTTTTAATACACGATGTACACTAGAAACACTTGCGTTACTTGCCCTTGTTACATTTCTTACACTTATCGTAGCGTCCGCAACAACTAGATTTAAAATATTTTCTTCTGTTTGAGGAATTCTTGCCACTCACTTATATATATATATATATATATATATATATATATATATATATATATATATATATATATATATATATATATACGTATATATCATTGTAAACCTCTAAATGAATATACGATTTATTAGTATTATTATAATTACTTATGTGATTGTATAAAATTAACAAGTGTTGAATCAAGTAAACTTGACATTAAACATGTATGATTATGTGACAGTGTACACAGATATCCTTTATTTTGTTAATTTATAAAATTAGTTTTATTTATCTTCATGTAATAAAGATGCTAGAAGTTATTAAACAAGAATTATAGAAAACTTTAGAGGAAAAGTTGTTCTACTAACAATTCTTCTCAGACACTATGATGACTTTGTTTTGCTTTCTTAGTTCTCATCAAGATATATTACAATATAATTTTAGCATACCTATTTGTGTCAAACATTTATGCAACACTAAACACTTTCTTACTAATTACAATTTTCTATAATTACAGTCCTTCGATACATACAGCGTTAGTTTCGTCAAGCTGTATTTCAGAATCTTTTAGATTTCCCATAATTTGAAGTTTCTTAGTGTAATCATAAATGCATGTACTTCAAACACAAAGGTATAATATAATTGGAAACAGCAGCTAACGCTTTGTAACCAATAATCCTCATAAATTTAGCTCAATATACAAAAAGTCTCATTTGTACAGTTAAACAAATACCTGACAGAACTAGACGTGATTTAAAAGTTCCCTCAAGGACTATTATTCTTTACTAAAGGCATTATCCGTAACAAATACCTGTAACTTATTGGTCCTCTGATAAATTAAAAAGAGCTGCTTTCAACGCTAAATGCGTACAACGGTTTTATCCTAAT
>JARFJB010001883.1:15617500-15647500 GCA_036346205.1 Vesta saturnalis | reverse complement strand
TATGCGTGTGCGTATGCGTGCTGCGTGTGCGTTGCGTGTGCGTGTGCGTGTGCGTGTGCGTGTCGTGTGCGTGTCGTGTGCGTGTGCGTTCGTGTGCGTGTGCGTGTGCGTGTGCGTTGCGTGTGCTGTGCTGTGTGCGTGTGCGTGTGCGTGTGCGTTGCGTGCGTGCGTTGCGTGTGCGTGTGCGTGTGCGTGTGCGTAGTGCGTGTGCGTGTGCGTGTCGTGTGCGTGTCGTGTGCGTGTCGTGTGCCGTTCCGTTGCTGTGTCGTGTCCTGTCCGTGTCGTATCGTATGGCCGTTCGTGTCCGTATGCGTATGCGTATGCGTATGCATGTGGCATGTACGTATGCATGTTGGTACGTTACGTATGCGTATGCATGTCATGTACATTGCATGTGCATGTACGTATGCGTATCGTATGCGTATGCGTATCGTATCTGGTACGTTATGCATGCGTATGCATGTCATGTACGTATGCTGTCGTACGTTTATGCTGTCATGGTTGCGTATGCATGTCGTGATGCGTTACGTATTCGTATGCGTTGCGTATGCGTATGCATGCTGTGCATGTGCGTTCGTATGCGTGTACGTACGTTGCGTATGCGTATGCGTATGCCATTGGTACGTATACGTTGGTACGTTACGTATACGTATGCGTTGCATGTAATACGTTATGCGTTACGTTGTTTGCTATGCTGTGCGTTGCGTGGTAGCATGTCATGTACGTGCGTATCGTATGGCATGACGTTCGTATGCGTTCGTATGCGTATGCATGTACGTATGCGTATGGTGTACGTATGGCATGTTGCGTATGCGTGTACGTATGCGTATGCATGTACGTATGCGTATGCATGTGCTTGCGTATGCGTTGCGTATGCGTATGCTTACGTTGGTACGTATCGTATGCGTATGCATGTCGTACGTGTACGTATGCGTTGGTACGTTGGTATCGTATTGCCATGCTGACGTACGTATGCATGCGTATTACGTATGGTTGCGTGGTTACGTTATGCATGTGCGTATGCGTATGCGTTCATGGCCGTATGCTGTGTACGTTGGTTGCATGTCGTATGGCGTATGCGTTGCGTGTACGTTTATGCGTTGCTATGCATGTCTGTCGTTGCGTATGCGTTTGCGTGGTAGTGCGTGTGCGTATGCGTTGCGTGTGCGTTGGCGTTGCGTTGCGTTACGTATCGTTATGCATGGCATGTACGTTCGTATACGTATGGCATGGTACGTATGCGTGTGCGTATGCGTTGCGTGTGCGTGTGCGTGTGCGTGCGTGTGCGTTGCGTGTGCGTATGCGTGTGCGTGTGCTGTGATGTACGTAGTGCTGTGCTGTGTGCGTAGTGCGTGCGTGTGCGTAGTGCATGTGACGTATGCGTGTGCGTGCATGCGTGATGCGTGTGCGTATGCGTGTGCTGTGTGTGTGTATGCTGTGTACGTGTGCGTGCGTGCGTGCGTGCGTGCGTGCGTGCGTTGTGCGTGCTGCCGGCGACGCGTGCGAGGTGCGTGCGGCGTTGCGTTGCGTGCGTCGTGTGCTGCGTTGCGTGCGTTGTGCGTGTGTGTTTTGGTGTGTGTGTATGTGTGTATGTCGTATGTGTTCCGTGTGCGTGTGCCCGTGTCTGTTCCGTGTGTTCCGTCTCGTGTCGTGTCTTGTCGTTTCCGTGTGTCCGTATCCGTGTCGTGTCGTGTCGTGCTGGTCGTGTCCGTGACTGTCTGTGTTGTTGTGTTGTTGTTTTGTTGTTGTTGTTGTTGTTGTTGTTGTCCTGTCTGTCCTGTCCTGTCTGTTGTCCTGTCCTGTCCTGTCCTGTCTGTCCTGTTGTCCTGTCCTGTCCTGTCCTGTCCTGTCCTGTCCTTTGTCCGTCCTGTCCGTATGTCCCTGTCCTGTCCCTGTCCCTGTTGTCCCTGTTGTCTGTCCCTGTCTGTTGTCCTGTTGTCCCTGTCCCTGTCCCTGTCCCTGTCCTGTCCCTGTCCCTGTCCTGTCCCTGTCCTTTCCTGTCCCTGTCCCTGTCCCTGTCCTGTCCCTGTCCCTGTCCTGTCCTGTCCCTGTCCCTGTCCCTGTCCCTGTCCTGTCCCTGTCCCTGTCCTGTCCCTGTCCTGTCCTGTCCCTGTCCCTGTCCTGTCCCTGTCCTGTCCCTGTCCTGTCCCTGTCCCTGCCCCTGTCCCTGTCCCTGTCCTGTCCCTGTCCCTGTTGTCCTGTCCTGTCCCTGTCCTGTCCGTTGTCCTGTCCTGTCCTGTCCCTGTCCTGTCCCTGTCCCTGTCCCTGTTGTCCTGTCCCTGTCCCTGTCCCTGTCCCTGTCCCTGTCCCTGTCCCTGTCCCTGCCCCTGTCCCTGTCCCTGTCCTTGTCCTCATGTCTGTGTTGGTGTCCGTGTCCGTGTCTGCGTCTGAGCCTGCATCTGCGTGTCTGTGTCTGTGTGTAGCTGTGTCTGTGAGTATGTGTGTTGTATATCAGTGCGTATATGTGCCTCTGTGTCTGTATCTATGTGTCTATGTCTCTGAGTCTCTGTGTGTCTGGGTCTTTGTGCCTGTGTATCCGTGTCTGTGTGTGTCTGTGTGTGTGTGTGTGTGTGTGTGTGTGTGTGCGTGTGCGTGTGCGTGTGCGTGTGCGTGTGCGTGTGCGTGTGCGTGTGCGTGTGCGAGTGCGTGTGCGTGTGCGTGTGCGTGCGTGTGCGTGTGCGTGTGCGTGTGCATGTGCGTTGCTGTGCGTGTGCGTGTGTGCGTTACGTATGCGTGTGCTTGTCTGCGTGTGCGTTGCGGTAATTGTCGTTGTGTGTGCGTTGTGTGTGGCTGTGCGTGTCGTGTGCGTGTCGTGTGCGTGTGTGTGTGCGTGTACGTATGCGTGTGCGTGTGCTGTTCTGCGTGTGCGTGTGCGTATGATTGTGCGTGTGCATGTGCGTTTGCGTGTGTGCGTGTGGCGTTGTGCGGTGCGGTGCGGTGGTTGCGTTGCGTTGCTGTGCGTGTGCGTGTGCGTGTGCGTTGCGTGTGCGTGTGCGTGTGCGTGTGCGTGTGCGTGTGCGTGTGCGTGTGCGTGTGCGTGTGCGTGTGCGTGTGCGTGTGCGTGTGCGTGTGCGTGTGCGTGTGCGTGTGCGTGTACGTGTGCGTGTATGTGTGCGTGTCGGTGTGCGTGTATGTTGATTCGAAACTATCTTTTAGAAATGAAGCCCCGTAGTATTAGAAACTTCATTAATGATGCGTCCAGAAGAACAATTGTTTGTATTGAACGCAATTGCAATTTTAAATTTTAAGTTTTTGAATTGCTTTTAATTAAATATTCAAATACCAAAAATAGTTCGTTATTAATTAAAAAAAAACATAAATGCCTTTAATTTTTATATTATATTTTTATTATCAGATACAGTTATTTTATGAAGTTACCTTATACAGGGTTAGAAACAAATAAACTTTGCATCACCAAATTTTAATACCGCTGTTTGGACTTTTTAGAAAAACACATCTAATATGGAGCTACTTTAAAGAAAAT
Organism: Vesta saturnalis; assembly: GCA_036346205.1. Classification (NCBI taxonomy): domain Eukaryota; kingdom Metazoa; phylum Arthropoda; class Insecta; order Coleoptera; family Lampyridae; genus Vesta; species Vesta saturnalis. The sequence continues at coordinate 15,644,016 of JARFJB010001883.1, read as the reverse complement.
GTGCCTGAATAAAAGCAGTGTCAAAACTAAGAAATTTTTTGTGGGTTGCGTTAGGTCTTATCTTGCAACAGTGTTGCAATTTACAAAAAATGGACAAAAATTAGAAATTGAGTTACAGCTGAAATTTTCCATTTGACTAAAAATTGCATTTACAAAATCTTTTTCTAATAATTTTTTCGACATTTTGAGACATAAGCCCACTTTAGAATTTTTATTGAAAAAAAGTAAGATTTGACAGATAATGCTTAATTTTCATCTCGATCGAAGAAGAAAGTCAAATTTCGAATAAAGCTGTTAATAAAAAAAGCCCATATGATGCGGACTTTACTGGTCATACTATATATATATATATATATATATATATATATATATATATATATATATATATATATATATATATATATATATATATATATATATATACAGAGTGCGCACAGAAAACAGTCGATATTTGACAGCATTCATTAGACTTTAAGGAAATGCGGAAACTCGTCGATTCTTGTTCCGGGAGAACAAATTTTTACGGTACAGATATCTGCCATTTGTCAACCGCCTCCCTTTCACTTCCCCAACTCTTTAATTTAAAATAGGGAATGTACCATGTGTGGCACATCATTAGAAAGGCATCTAGATGGAGTATTCAGGCATATGACCATCCATGATTTTTTTTCAATATTAACAACGTCTTTGCAAAAAAAGGCTTAATTAATTTAAAGTGCACACCTATTAAAAATGAAGCGAAACGCCTATTTTTTGACAATCTGTCAATTTTAGCTGTCACGTCAAAAGTAATTTAAAACGAATTTTGTAAAAAAAATTAGGTATTTTTTGAATACTTTCAAAAATACAATTGCAGGACGAGTTGAGATTATTTCCATATTTTTGAAAACGGGAAGTGTGCAAGAAGAACAGTGGATTTATTTAATCAGCTTCATGAAGAGAAGCAGCTTTATCAGTCATTGTATCAGAGTTAGTTAAAAAATTTCGTCAAATAGGGTCAATAGCTAATAAAACAAGGAACTATGGAAATGGTATGCATGAAGCGCCAGAATTAGCAATTTTGGGACATATTAATTTAGATCCTAAAACAAGTACAAGAAAATTGGCCGATTATTCTGATTTTTCGCGCACTACGGTTCGTAGGATTTTGAAACTTCATAAATTTCATCCCTACAAGACAAATTTGGTACAGGAAATAAATGAAGATGGCCCAGACTGGCGAATACAATTTTGTGAGATTATGACTAATAAAATAAATACAAATGCAAACTTTTTATTCAATATTTGTTTTTCGGATGAATGTTCCTTTTTTCTAAATGGTACCGTAAATCGACACAATTGGCGTTACTGGGCTGACGTAAATCCTAGAGTATTCTGCGAAACACATACCCAGCATCCTCTTAAATGAAATGTGTGAGCAGGAATTATGGGGATCGTATTGTTGAGCCATTTTTTTTTTTGCTACAAAAATTGAACGGAGAAACATATCTGGAATTATTACAGGATCATAGATACTCTGAAGATGGTCTGTTTTTCCAACTAGACGGCGCACCTCCGCATTATAGTAGAGCTGTAAGGCAATATCTTATTGAACGATTTCCTAGGCAATGGATTGGAAAAACAGGCTTCGTTGAATCGCCTGTAAGACCCACCGATTTAGCGCTCCTGGATTAGATTATGTGGGGTTACTTAAAGGGCAAAATTTATACGACCGAACCCGCTTTGTTGGAAGAACTAAGACGGCGAATGCAGTCTAATAACCCCTGAAATGCTTCAAAACGTTCGACGTAATTTTAAACAGCGACTCTATAATTGTATGAAGGTTGATGGACACCATTTTGAATATTTAATTAATGAAATCATTATTAATTTGAGTATATTATTTTGTGTATCATAACTTATAATTTAGTTACTTTAATTACATTACATTTTGCGTTTCATTTTTAAGAGGTGCTTTAAATTAATTAAGGCGGTGTAAAAATCGAAAAAATCATGGATGATCGTATGCCTGAATATCCCATTTAAATGACTTTCTAATGATGTGCCACACATGGTACATTCCCTATTTTAAATTATGTGGTTGGGGAAGTGTTTCAGCATTTCCTTAAAGTCTAATGAACACTGCCAAATATCGGGGTGGACTGTTTTCTGTAGCCCATATATATATATATATATATATATATATATATATATATATAGTGCGCTCAGAAAGTAACGGATAAATTCATTATTTTCGAAATCGTTAATTTGTGGTCCAAATTCTGCGACACGTCGATGACGTCAAAGTTTATAGTTTTAAATGGCAAGCCTGTAGGAAATCGATGGAACTCTTTCTCTTGAGTTCAAAAATGCCCTATTTATTGGGATTATTTGAAACAATATGCGCGATATTAATTATTAAATGTGGAATAATTCGAAAAGTGATTCGGTGTTAGTGTTGTCAATGTTTGCGTTAAATTAAGAATCTGGGTAGTAAACAGTGCACAAAATGTATTGAAATAAACATAAACTGAACGACAACAAACATAAAATAAGACTTGAAAGGGTTTTTGTCTTCTGGTGACAAAAATACGTATTTCAGGTCTACCTATAGCGATACATAAATATACGGTTTTAGGCCGCTTCAAAATAAAAAATAAACTCCATATTGAGTTACCGAGTTGCTTGTTTTGACAAAAGCCTACATTTCAATCACACCAGTTTCGTTCTTGACTAACACAGCACCAGTTTTCGAATTATGCCTCATTTAATAATTAATATCGCGCATACTGTTTCAAATAATCCCAATAAATAGGACATTTTTGAACTCAGGAGAAAGAGTTCCATCGATTTCCTCGAAGAACATACAGGGTTGCCATTTTAAAATATGAACTTTGACGTCATATCCGGAAAGTGCACACTACGTATGCGACACAGCCTAAAATCCGGAATAAAAATAAAAAATCGACGTATCGCAGGATTTTGACGACAAATCAACGATTTCGAAAATAATGAATTAATTAGTACAAAAGGTACATTTCGATATAAAAGATTAGGTAGGGACGGTTAATTAACATTGAGATGGACCTAAATTATATAATTCATAATAATATGTTAACATAATGATAAACGACAACATATTACACGTGAGTATAGGGTATGTTGGGTGTCGTAATGCAATAAATCAATTTCCTTATTAGATAGTAGGTTTATTTAAGTATAATTTTCCCAAAAGACCTGAATTACAGGCTGTAGATAACAAACGTGATGTTACAACTAGCATTAGGTAGATATCAATGTCTCAACTACAGTGTACGCAGACAAGATATGTGAAAACGTTCGTGTTAGTGCGAAAACGTAAAATAAGTGCTAAAACTAAAGAGAAAACAGAATAAATACATTTGTTATTAACAATAAGACTTAAATAATCCAGCAGTTCTGGAGTTGTTGTGAATAATTAACATTTACAGACTTAAATGAGTGATATTTAACAATTCTATACAAGTCTTATAAGAACTTATAAACTTCCAAAAGAGTGAAAATAAATTAATATAAGACATAAACAATAAGGATATACACTTTCACAAACATTTAAAGTGCCTAAGAATGTAAAATTTAACATTTAAAAATTACTGTATTGATTTAATGTTATGTCATTTCCTCGCATAAAAATTATATAAAATAGTTATAGAATGGGACCATTTGGCCTAATTAAATTATAAGAGGTAAAAATAATAAACTAGCCTCAATCTCGAGTCACAAATCACTATATTAGTGACAATTTTACCAAGGGTATATGGAAATTTCAGATAATTTTCCTTTCAAATTGGCCGTAGGCATTTTAAGGATGTGTATTTACATGTAGTAGCATCCCACATTCATGTGGAAATCAATTCCAGGCCTGAAAAGTGCATAAAATTAGCATAAAATCAAGAAATCAATGTAAAAATTGACACGTTTAATAAGTGGAGCAAGTAGTTCGTGTAAGGACTTATTTTATTCGAAAATTTGTCTAGATTGCAAAAAAGTTGTTAGTTTTAAGATAGATTAAGGGGTTCAAGAGTTATAAGCTTTTGAAGTTAAATTTAAAATTAAGAAATTCGTTAGATAATCAGAATTAAGAGAATATTTGATATAGTTGTTGATAACAAAAGATGAATTTGGTTTCTAACCAGGGCATATAAATAGAGGTGCTGGAGGATTAGGATCGCTCTCTGCTCTCTGCTCTCTGTTCCAACACCTTGCCTAAACAAGATGTTGCAAAAATTTTTGCTCGTAAATATTTTAAATAAAATAACGTCACTTCAATAAAATTTAAGTGCGGTTTTGCATCGGCAGTTTAAAACAAGTGATATTCATTTGTCGTTAAATAAAGTTAAGGTTAGTTTACCTATAAATAAATTCGGTTGTTATCGACAGCTACCAGTGAAAATATTTTCCGGAGATTCGATATTGTTTTAAGTTTGTTTTCTTTTGATATTGATTTTGTTAGTTGTTTTTTTGTTTTTCTGTTATTATATTTTTATTATTGGAAGCGTGTTTAATTTAAATAACCTCCAACCTAATGGTGCATTTCAAAAATTATTTTGAAGCAAAAATTAATAAATTGTGATGATCCTGAAAATAAAGAATCATCATATCAGAAGAAATATTAGTCAAACTTACATAAAGGAATAAGCATTATCACAGAAGCAGATTTGGAGATCAAAGGAGCTGCTTTCAACGGTTAACTCCAGCATCGTAAATAAGATAAAGAGGCCATTTTGAGTGAGTGTACCAATTTTATTTACGTAATTGTTGACATTGATATTTTTACTTGTGTGTTAATTATGTCCATATTGTGTAATAAACATGATGTGCGACAACTTGTATTCATGTCCAAAGGGAACATTAATTGATCTAAATGTAAATGGTTATTATAGTATTTATTAAATTTAGGCATAATTATACTTGCGTGTAATGCAGTGGTTTCATTTTACATTCATTGAAAGGTCATATGAATGCGTACCTATAGCGCATGTTCAGATATTATACATTTGAAGATTTTTTTTGTGTACAGGGAGTTGCACATATATCGCGATGCAATTTAAAAATTATATTACAATATCTTCGAATGAATTGAAAAAAATAAAATATAAATTGGCAACAACTCAATGCAATTAATGTAATTAGAAGGATGGTTTCAGTTCTTTCTTTGTATTATTGTTATTACAACGGCTATTGTGCTGGTGAATTACATTCTTTGATACCATCACCGGCTAAAAAAATTACATTACAAATAATTATGAAAATTCAAAATTATAATATAAATCGACAAACTAATGATTTATTTTCCCGTATAGTTTTAAATTGCCTTCTAAATTTGATCCCTTTCCCCTGTGAAGAGTCTTAATATGCGACTGTTAAGCTAGCTAGGCATTACAAGTTAATTCAAAGTAGAATAGGTATATTTGCATCATATAAATTACATACAATAAATTACAGTTCATTATATATATATATATATATATATATATATATATATATACATGGAAAATTTATGGAAAACTAAGAAGAAATAAAACCATTTTTACTGAGGGGATTTAAATAGACGCATTTGTTTATGTAACCAAAAATGCAAGTGTTAAGTGAAAGCAATATAAGAAGGCATCGGTTCAACAAACCACATTACCAAAGACCTACCTCAAAATGATGATGAAACAGGAACTGCTTTTTAATAGTAAGCGCTGCTGAAAATTCAAAACGTTTTCACAATATTCTCTTAGTAACAGCTACTTTCTACACAAGCGGTTTTACAAATACAAATATTTTCCGTTCTTCCTATTTCCATTCTGCCAATCCTTACATTATAAGAACTCACTAAATCCCACACAATTTAACAGAGAGGACGGAGCTTTTGTGTAAGAGACCAGTCTATTGCACTGCTTCTATTAAATAAAACCCTTCTACCTAAGGTCACTATATTATGAAATACAAGTCGGTCTTTAACTATAGAATATGCGTATACCTGGACTTTTTAACATTTCCTGTGAAAATTCCTTTTCATTTTACTTGCTCTTCACCTTTGGTTGTTGCATGCTTATTACTCTTATTGTTAATTGTTATTCATTCCTCCATAGTTACTAATGAGTACTGAAAATAATGTAACATTCAAAAACAGGCTTTTAAACACATATACCTAATTGTTTTATCAGGCTTACTGTTTTTGCTAGCGTACTTCATAAATTTGTTTGCTGTTTTAGACTCGTAACATTTATATTAAAATGCACGATTTAAAAGACCCAAAGGATATTGATCCATTATTATAAATTTAAACCGTGAAAGTTTACATTACAAAATTCAATACAATGCTCAAATTGTACGTATCTGTTGCCTAGAAATGAAACGAAAATGAATAAAATATGAATTCGTATGCACAAACAAATAATATGCTAATCTAAATAAAAATGAGATTTGCATTCATCCTTTTATGATATTATACTGAATTCCTGTTAATCTTAACCATATGTTATTTACTTAATACCCTGCTACGCAAATTATTACAGTAAATGGATTTTATGGATAAATAATTTGATTGTAATTGTATAATTATTAACATAGTCTTTACTTCCATTCAGTATAATGACAATTGAATTGAACAAGCTGCAGTTAAAACGCAAAGGTTATACAAATATGTCAAGTTATTAATTTACATCGAGTTAAAATCTAGTCCAATATTTATCAATGGATATCTAACCAAAATATACAAATATGTACATTGTAAATGTTTAATAAACCTTGTTATATATGCATGAAACGCATGCTTCCAATTTGCTTTAAAGCGTGTTTGTCAATACTTCTTTACATCAAATGTTAATTCGGTGTTATTGTTACGTTACGCAAGGCCTATACTTTGTACATAAATGTATCCACCATAAGAACTAATAAATAACAAAATTAGTGAAAATTGTTTTTTTCTGAAATCGTTCGTTTTCGGTCAATTTCTCAAACAATTTAGAACAAGAAATTTGAATTTTCCGGGCTAGTCATTAAAAAAAAGTTATCAAGACTTGAATTTTTATTTTTAACGCTAAAATTTGATTAATTGTTTCGGTCGCCTCAGTAACCAGAGCAGTGGGGATATTTATAGAACATCTTTATCCTTAAAAGTTTTACAACACATTTTTTAATTGACGATTTCAGAACAAATAATATACATGAACTCGTCACTAAAACGTCTCACTTGACTCGGGGCCTTAAAATACTCGGCTTTGTGTTTCCTGACTGTTATGTAAATGCCTATACTACAGCAAAACTAGATTCCACACTTGCCTTCAAATACATTCATGAAATTGTTAGGTATTAGTAGCACACTAGTATTCAGTCCCCTTGATGTAGAACTGGTGTAATTCCCAAAAATACAATTTTATAGGAGGACATTATTTGTTTGTATTTTTACCAAAAGTGCCTTATAGTTTATAAAATAGGTAATGCTAATTTTCCCTCATTATGTCATTATGAAAATTGGTAATAAAAATTATTTGTTTGAAATACAGTATGTATACGATCTATTATTTATATCTAGCTTTTATGTCGTGACAGTAGACATAACTGTCCGGTAGTAGGACGATACCGTTAGTAGGGAATGCTACATCGTCCGGGGCACGATTTGGCCAGTAACCGGTCTGCTCGCTATGATATTGCTCAAGAAAACAATACAATTGCCTCGGATCGATCTGGCTACAAGGGCGGTCAAGGTCGAAACAGACAGGCCCCGTTGCTGACAACTGTGCAAGGAATGTATGGCGAGTCGGTACGTGGAATGTTAGAGGTATGCATGGTAAAGAATTTGAAATTGCGAATGTAATGTACGAAAGATACCTTGATATTCTGTGTGTATCGGAGACAAAGCGCAAAGGAAATGATGCTGTGGAGATGGAGGATGGCAGCCTGGCACTATGGTCAGGAGTTGAGACGGAAGTGCATGGTGCAAAAGGAGTTGGGGTGATCATAAGTGAAAGAGCGAAAAGATGTGTTAAACAGTACGAATTAGTATCTCCCCGGGTAATATGGGTTAGAATGAAAGTGGAGTTTCGAAGAATTTTTCTTATTGCATGCTATGCACCGGTGAATGGAGAAAGAGACCAGGAGAGTGAGAACTTCTGGAATGAAGCAGAGAACGTGTTGAACGTATGTAAGCCAAACGAAAGAGTGATTATATTGGGGGATATGAACGGATGGGTGGGTGTACAGAGAGAACATAGTGAACGCGTTCTAGGAAAGTTCGGAGGCCAAAGAACCAATGAGAACGGTGAACACCTGCTGAACATCTGTGTGGAGAGAAGCCTGTTTGTATCCAATACGTGGTTTAAACATAAAAATGTGCATATGTATACATGGCAAAGAGGTGAATCTAAAAGTATGATAGACTTGATAGTGTATGATGAACGTCTTAGAAACCTGGTGAAAGACACAAAAGCAATGCGCGGAGCGGAGTGTGGATCGGACCACTTTTTGGTGGTATCGAGAGTGTGTTTAGGGCAAAAGCTGGTGTGGAGAAGGAAAGCAAACGTAGTGATAACGTCCAGAATTAAGGTTGACAAACTAGTGGATAATGGTGCGAGAATGAAATACGTAGATGCTGTGAATAAAGAGTTGAATGTGAATGAAACAGTGTGGAACGAACAAATAAAAGACACTGACGTTAAAAGTGCATGGATAAGCTTGAAAAACTCTGTTGTCAATTGTGCCGTGCGAATATGTGGAAGAGTGATTGTAGGTAGACATAAAAAATGTGCTTGGTGGAATGAGTCGGTAAAAAAGGCAGTAAGTAAGAAAAAAGATGCGTACATGGCAATGATTGCTGCAAAAAATTAGACTGATAAGAAACGATTGTATGAGGTGTACAGATTAAGAAACAAAGAAGCGAAGGAGGCAGTGAGAATAAGTAAAGAGGAAGTGATGGCTGTAGAAGGAGAGAAAATGCAGAATGATTTTGAGGGAAACAAAAAACTCTTCTGGAAATGGGTCAAAAATACAAAACGTGGCCCAAAACAGAACGCCGCAGGAGTGATGAATGATAGAAACGAAATAGTATGGGACGATTGTGAAGTGAGTAAATGCTGGCAAGAATATTTCGGAAAGCTGTACAGTAGTGAGGAAAGTAAGACTGAAGGGTTAAATAAGGAGAATATAGAAGAAATGATGAATGAAACTGAGAAGGATATTGGAATAAATGAGGTAGAGAAAACGGTAGGAAGGTAAAAACGGCAAGGGAGCAGGCGTAGATAAAATCACTGGTGAAATGCTCAAGTATGGTGGTGCAAAGCTTATACGAAGATTGCGTGAATTATTCAATGTATGCCTTATGTGTGGAAAAGTGCCGAGTGATTGGAAGAGCGCGATCATTGTACCATTGTATAAAGATAAGGGGAACAAGAGTGATTGTATGAACTACAGAGGAATAAGCTTTCTCAGCGTACCTAGTACGAGAAACTACACAATCTAAGATGTGGGATGTGCAAGGTGGCTTCATGCCAGGGAGAGGATGTGTCGATCAGATGGTTGCTCTCCAGTAGGTGATCGAAAAGTGTTTAAAGGTAAAAAGGAAGTTGTACTGTGCGTTTGTAGATCTGGAGAAAGCATATGACAGAGTGAATAGAGAGAAGATGTGGGAAATATTAAATGAATATGGCGTAAATAAAGGTCTAATAAATGGAATAAGGGCAGTATACAACGGTAGTCGGGCATGTGTTAGGGTGAGAGGAGGTGTGAGTGAATACTTTAATATTGAGCAAGGAGTGCGACAAGGCTGTGTGATGTCACCGTGGTTGTTCAATATATACATGGATAAATGTCTTAGACAAGCATGTAACGATACAAATGGTGTAATGGTTGGTGACGTAAATGTACGACTCCTGGTGTATGCAGATGACACAATCTTATTAAGTGACAGTGCGGATGAGCTGCAAACCGCTCTGAGGAAGTTTGATACAGTCTGTGAGAGCATGGACCTAAAGGTAAACGTGAACAAAACCAAGATTGTGGTGTTCAATCGGGAAGGTGGAAAGGAGAGTAGAGTATTTACTCTGCAAGATGAAATGGTGGAGCAAGTGGACGAGGTGGTATATCTCGGTAGAATGTTTACTGCAGATGGTGCAATTGAGAGCGAGATTGGACGAAGGGTCAATGCTGGAAGGAAAGTGATTGGAGGTATGTGGACGATAATGAGAAATGAAAGCATGAGTCTAGCTGCGAAACGAGCAATCTATAATGGCGTATTCGTCCCGTCAGTACTGTATGGAAGTGAGACATGGGTATGTCAAAAAAAGCACGAAAGAAAAATAAATGCCGTGGGTATGAGATTTCTGAGAAGCGCATGTGGTAAAACGAGACAAGATAAAAAATGAATGCATAATGAGGGAGTGTGGTGAGGACAAGACTATGATGGATAGATATAAAAGTTGTACATTACGTTGGTTTGGTCACATTGAGAGAATGAACAACGCAAGATTAACGAAACAAATGTATGTGGGTGAGGTTAGGGGAAAGGCCGGGTCTGGTAGGCCGCGTAAAACTTGGCTGAATGTAGTAGAATCTATGATAAAGGAAAGAAAGATAAGGAGTTTTAAAAACAAAAGGGCATGTCAGAGACTATGTATGAATCTTGCGGAAGCTAGGGAGGTATGCGGAGATAGGAAAGCATGGAGAAAGATTGTGAATGAAAAATAAATAAGAGGCAGGGATTGTTTTGCCTACCCCGCAAGGGAATGGCGTGAAGGTTAAGTAAGTAAGTAAAAGAAAGGAACTTTTCACCAAAGTACTTGCCATTAAATTAAAAGTGAAGTTAGACTAAATTGTTATAATACTTTCAGTATTCAAATTCCTAGATGTAATAAATTTTGTAACCATTTTCTATTATTGAAACCTATTTAAACCACTGAATAATAATATTTTTGTTATTGTTAATACATTTATTGAAAATAAATAAAATGCACAATCCAACATTCACATTTTCTTATAATTATCGTATTTAATTCTTAATAACTACATTTATCTTCTTCTAAAGTTTGATTATCCTGGCCGTTGTGTACTACAAAGGGAAGTGCTCTAAAGTAGTCGCAGTATTGCGTTGAAGTTGATTTTTTAGGTAAGAGAATTTGGACTCTGTATAACTGTTTTTTTAACTAAATATATTTGAAAGACACAAAGCCTCGGAACAATGTATTATTTTCTACTATTTTAATTTTCTTTTAATTTATCCCAGTTCAATGCTGTCTTTTGCTGTAAATGGTCTTGTGTTATTTCAATAACCTCATGGTGCAGATTTTGCCTTTTTGTAGTTCTTACTAATATACAGGGTGGCCAACTAAGAATGCGTGGTAATGTATCTGGGAAACTATCCATCGTAGAGGCTTGCGCAAAAAAAAGTTATTACTAAAACGGCCAATACAAAAACCTGGAAAATATTTTCAAGTTTCTGAAATGGCCGCTAGGGGGCGTAACTGCAATCTTGAATCTAAAAAAATGATGTTTCTATGAATTCTGCTATATTAACCTAATAAAAAAATAACTGATCTTTAAAGTCTAGGATAATCTGAACTTTTTTTGTTTGGCACTTTTTCGCGTATGTCTAAAAATAAAGTGGTGGAGGGTATTCAAAGGTTTCCTTAAATAACCCCCTATATCTTCGGAACGGCTAAGCCGATTTTAACAAACTTGGGCGCGTTGAAATGAGCTATTCTTGGGCTAATATTTGAAGTTTTGTTAGTTTCACATGTCGCCGCTAGAGGGCTTTGTTCGACATTCCGACAGAAACGGTGAATTTTCGCAAAAAAATTAAATGCATGGGTATGACTTTTTTTCATGAACAAGTAGCTAAATGATACCTAAATAAGCTCGTGAAAACCGCATCTCGATATCTTGTTGCTAACCAAAATATCGGCCAAAGAAAACTTTATACGAAAATCCCTTAAATTTTTATCTTTTTTAAACTATATTTTTCTCGAATTGTTTCTATTATGTAAGTTGTGGCCCTAAAGAGGATCGATTTAAAGGAGGAATGCTTTTAATGCTCCCGTAAATGCTCGAAATGCTGACCATCACGCTCTATGCATTGCTGAAGCCTCCCATGACTAGACTTCAGCTTCAATTTCGGCTCACGGTATGTTACGTATTGCGTTACGAATCTGGTTTTTCATATCTTCTATAGTAGTAGGTTGAGTCCGAAACACGATGTCCTTTAAGCGGCCCCATAAATAAAAATCGAGGCAAGTTAAGTCTGGCGATCGCGGAGGCCATGAAAACAGACTTCCCCTTCCAATCCACCGCTGTTGAAATACTGCATTAATATGCTCTCGCACATTAATAGCAAAATGTGCTGGGCAACCATCCAACTGCAAAAACAATTTTTGCCTTGTTTCCAGAGGCAGATCTTCCAACAACAACGGCAATTGATTGGCCAAAAATCAAAAAATACATTGCCATTTAGGGGTTGCTCGAAAAAATATGGCCCAATAATTCTGCCTTCCAGTATGCCACACCATACATTTAAACTCCAACGTCCTTGGCGCTGAACTTCACGCAACCAATGGGGATTCTTTGCAGACCAATAATGCATATTGTGCAGATTGACTCTCCCGTCACTACTGAAGGTGGCTTCATCGGTCCAAAGAATTTGAAATAAAAATTCTCTATTTTAGCGTATCATGCCTAACATCCAATGGCAATAGTCTAACCTTACATCAAAACCTTCCTCTTTCAAGGTCTGATACAAAACGACATGATATGGGTGCATTCTTAAAGTAATTAAAAAAGTTTGAACGAATACCTATATATTTTGATGGCCATTAGAACTTACCTATGATCCTTCAAAATATTTTGAACTGTTGTCCGTGATATGCCCAACTCAATGGATAATGCTCTTGTGCTAACATGAGGATTTCCTTCAATATAACCCAGCAAGCATATCAACAGCTTCATTATTCGTAAAACGCATTTTGAAAGCACAAAAATTGCTCAAAGTAACGCGAAAGTATTGACAACTATTGATAATTTGAGGATTATGTATGTTTTGTTTCGATATCTGTTTCCATTGCCTGAATATGCATTTAAAAAAACAAAAAATAGGACTTTCGTATAACTTTTAGCATTGCTTACTTGTCCGTAGTAATTTCAGAAAGGGTGATTTTATTCTGGTGTATAAATTTACAAACATTTAAAATCGCAATTTCTAGGTAACCTATTCAGAGCCGAAATTGAAGCTGCAGTTTTGTCTACCCGTAAGAGGCCTCAGCAATGCATAGAGCTATGGTCAGCATTTCGAGCATTTACGGGGGCATTAAAAACCTTCCTACTTTAAATCGGTCCTTCTTAGGGCCACAACTTACATAATAGAAACAATTCCAGAAAAATATAGTTAAAAAAAATAAAAATTTAAGTGATTTTCGTATAAAGTTTTCTTTGACCGATATTTTAGGTTAGGAACAAGATATCAAGATGCGGTTTTCGTGAGCTTGTTTAGTTATCATTTAGCTACTAGTTTTAATTTTTTTGCGAAAATTAACCGCTTCTGTCGGAATGTCGAACAAAGCCCTCTAGCGACGACATGTGAAACTAACAAAACTTCAGTTATTTTAACATTTGTAGCTCAAGAAAAGCTCTTTTCTAAACGCCCAAGTTTTTTAAAATCGGATTAGCTGTTTCGAAGATACAGGGGATGACTTAAGGAAACCTTTGAATACCCCCCCACCACTTTATTTTTATAGATACGTCAAAAAATGCCAAACAAAAAAAGTTCAGATTATCCTCAACTTCAAAGATCAGTTATTTTTTTATTAGGTTAATATAGCGGAATTCACAGAAACATCACTTTTTTAGATGCAGGATTGCAGTTACGCCCCCTAGCGGCCATTTCAGAAACATGAAAATATTTTCCAGGTTTTTGTATTGGACGTTTTAGTAATAACCTTTTTCCACAAGCCTCTACGATGTATAGTTTCCCAGATACAGTACCTCGCATTCTTAGTTGGCCACCCCTTACACAGTGTCCCATTTTGGTTGAAATTGTAGGGTATCTAGTTTGCAAGCAAAGATAGAAAGATGCGACCTGTTCTACCATAAACAGAATTGTCATAGTACCATTAGTATTTGAGATACAGGGCGAAATTCAAAATTTGCACATTTTAAGCACCCGTCGTAACTGCTTTGCCTTGTAATTTATCGAAATATTGAAAAGTGGATTTTATACAGAATTTACCGTAGAATTTAGTGGCATGCATAGTTTTTCCCACAAAAAGTCAGTTTCTTCGCAATAAACCAAATTTTTGTTTAATAATAATAATAACACCTTGTATATTTTTTTATTATATAATAGATCTTACTCTCAGCTTTCAAAAAATATATACGTGTAGCATTTCTTTTGCACTATTAACCTCAAAAATGAATGTTACGTTAATTTAATATTTTGATGATACAGTTGGGCCATGAAACCTATAAACTCAGTATAAACGCGTATTTTCTTGAACGTCCAAGATATACTTGATTATTAAAAAAGGGCTACTAAATTCTTACTGCTTTATTATAATTATAAATATGTAAATACGCGATTATAATATATCCAAGATATATTGTCACCCTGTGGGTAAATTTTAAGGGATCACGCTGTAGATAGTTGGTTTTGTTCAAATTTTTTTTTTTTTGATTTCGAGTTGAAAAAGCACATTTTTGGCGAGCTTTTATTTGCTTACCTTTTTTTGGTTTGGAGGCATTTATAAATGAAATGTTTATTTAGAAAATTACGTTTTACACGCAGGTGATACGGGGGTTACTATTAAACCAAGTTCTGTGTAAATATGTATTTTCGATAACAAACAAAACGTACCACACAAAATTAAAAAACACCGAACGCGTTTCGATAGCTACGCTATCATCATCAGTCGACTAGAGCTAGAAATTTCTAACATATATACCATCAGCGAGTAACGATTCGTTGCTAATCTGGTTTCACCAGACATGCTTCGTTGCTAATCTGGTTTCACCAGACACGCTTCGTTGCTAATCTGGTTTCACCAGATTAGCAACGAAGCGTTACTCGCTGATGGTATATATGTTAGAAATTTTCTTTAGTCTTCCCTAGTCGACCGCTGATGATGATAGCGTAGCTATCGAAAGGCGTTCGGTGTTTTTTAATTTTGTGTGGTACGTGGGTGTATTTTGTTTGTTACAGATCCTACTACAGTTCCAGTGTTCCAGATTTTTCAGGTATTTTCGATATTTTGAGTTTTAAGAATTTTTCTAGTAGAAAGAGAGAAATTATGCTGTATTTTGAATAAAAATTGACGTCCTACAGTTAAAATTAAATTGATATACTTTTGCTAGTGCCATTATATAAAGCTTTATATTGTATTTCGGATTAGAATTTGTCGTACATATTTAGTTAAAAGGGATTCATTTGTTAGTATTAATTTACATTAGATTGAAATTATATAAATTTTCTCGATGTTTAAAATATATTTAAAAACGCAGTTGTTATTGAGAGATAAAATTCGAAGCTGGTTGTCGTATTACGTTTCTGTTAACTTCCATTTGAGGAAAGGCTTGCCGATTCACTTTCAATTAAGAATTATCGTTATAGGAGAATGCAGGATTTAGCTGGATTACAATATGAGCTCATTAAATTTTAAGTGCATATTATGTACTGTAGAGTAGATAAGCGTTGCTTACTTCAAAAGGTTCCTATGCAGTTCCTGTGTAAAAGCGAAAATATGTGAGTGATTTCTCTCGACCATCTGTGGAACGAGGCCTATCATTTCTATCGCGTTTATAATTTTAAAGGTAATAAGAGGGTGATTGATTGTCGTTTTTAAAATCAAAGATGGCGTAACTGAAGAATTTTTGAATGTATGTCCTCAGTCTTGGAATGATGCCGTAAGGGGCAAGGCTCGTTTGTGCTTTGTCGCATACACGAAGGTTGGTGTGTGGAGGTAGTGAAACATTTACGCTTACCTGGAGGTTAAGTGTAGCTATCGTGGAAATTTGGTTTCGTTACCCTTAATTGGAGGATTACTTTTTCTCTTCTCACATCCTGGAGCATTTATCGTATCGGTGTCGTATCGCGACATATTCCCGTCCATGGAATTTGGGTTCAGTGTCGAATGGTGCTGGCCGTAACTCTTTTGGAGTTCTTCGCATCTGGCGTGCGTATCAAAAGTAAATAGTTCAAGTGTTAGTTGATGGCTTCGTGTAAATGGCAAGCGCATGACAAACAATTGTTGCCGTAAATAAAGAAAGCTTTTAGTTTAAGTGTAACCATAAGATTCGTCAAGAACCTTGTAAATATCGTTAAAAAGAAGACGCCGATTAAGAAAATATACCGAATTTTAATAAGTTTGAATGAGTAAAATTAGTCGAGTAACGCTTTGTAAATAGTTGTGCATTTACGTTGAATGAAATGAAGAAGTAGTTAAGGTAGTTTTGGTTGAAGTAACTGTCATAAAATAAGTTCGAGTAAATATGAGTAAGATTTGTCGTTTGTGAAATTTCACATGGAAAGCGCACCTAGCCAACTATCGAATTATTCAGTACCTGGTGGACCTGTTGTCCGATCGATTTTCGTAGTTCAGAGGAGGAAAAACATATGCTTGTTGTTGGTGTTATGTAAGGTAACGTTTATTTTTTTTATTTTTGGTGACAATAATAAAATGTAATAAATGAGATTCATCATGGTTTGACGTAATGCATAGATAACGTAGTATAAGTTTTCTGACCAAGCAGCTGATTATATTGTATTTCTAGTTATTCTTAGATTAGTTGAGATAATAATTTCTGACGTAGATTTATCGAAATATTTAGTTAGTTTTAGGTTTTATTTCGCATTTTGCGGCATTTATATTTACAGCTTAAGATTTTATTGAAGTTTAGGTGAACCTGGCGTTAATATTTTTGGAGTACACTTTGAAGAAGTAATAGATTTTTGAGTGAACGTCTTGGTTTCCTGTTAGACCAATATAACATGGGTTCATGACGTTTTCCCGCTGTAAATGATTTTAACAGGTGTCGCCTTTTTGACAACTTTTACCGGATTTTGGAGTTGCTACGAGTGCCCTTCTACGATCTTTAAGTAAGAACCCCGCCCACACCACTGAGCTATGCATGGCACAAATTGCCTTTACGGGCTGGATGCTCTAGTGGGTATTTAGCCTGTAACAATATTTGAGTATTCAAAGGGCTACTAGATTCTTACTGCTTTATTATAGTTATAAATATGTAAATACGCGATTATAATAAATCTAAGGATTCTTACACAGAAATGCAAAAATAATAACAAAAAATTATGCAAATTAGGTACAACAGTTTTTGAAACATATTCAAACTGGCAATTTTTTTTAATTGGGTAAAATTCATCTTACAGCTTCATAAAAAATATTAATGTCAATGAAACTTATAAGGAATACTTTATATCTAAATTTGTGAGTAGGCTGGGCCTGGTCTGATGTAAACGTAAATGATCTGTCAAATCTGATTAAAATTATTTTTGTGCAACAATCGTATTGCATGTTTATTGTGCAAAATCTTGCAGAAAATCAAAATTTTGAAAACTTTGAGAAATATGATATGCTGATTTGCTTTGGTCAGAGTAATGAAAACGCCCACACATATTTTTTTGTTTTAACAGGTAAATGTAGTTTCCTTGGTATTCATTTTGATAATTAAGTAACTTTACATCTATGTAGGTTTCTAGAACGGAGACAAACTAGTAAAATCACGTTTTATAGATTAAAAAGAAATTATGGATCATTTTCTGAACCCAGGTCAAAAAAATATAATAAATAAAATCGGGAGAATGACTAGGTTACCGTTTTAGCCATGGGGGGCAATCCTATAAGTTCTTTCACAACTATAGAAAGTAGTATTGGAGTTTAGAAAACAAGAATCCAAAGAATACTTCGCCACCATGAACATAAACCATATAAATTTAAGCTTGTTCAACATCTACATCCTGGCGATGCTGAACGTAGGTTAATATTTTGCAATTGGTACCATAACATGTTAAAGGTAGTATCCAACATGGGAAGAAATGTCATATGGTCAGACGAGGCACATTTTAGCAATTCATGTGTTTTAAATAGGCACAACAGCAGATTCTAGTCTCTCCAAATATTCCCCCAAAGACAACAAGGACGATTTGGACTAAACGTTTCCCGCTTTATATTAGGATCAAAAATAAAATTTTACATTTGCGAAGGGAACTTATCCGCTTCTAAATATTTTGAGATTTTAGAAATAGTTGTGCCTGAATTATTGGATGACATTCCTTTAGCTCGCTTAAACCAAATTCAGGATGGAACCCCATCTCAGAATGCGCAAATTATACGTCCGTTTTTAGAAAACAAGTTTGATAATAGACTAATGGGCCGATAAGATGGCCTCCTGAGTCTCCAAGCTTATCAGTCTTAGATTTCTTATTATGGGGTTACTTGCAAAATAAAATATACCGCACTTAATATGATAACATTGAACGTTTGACAAATGCAATTATAGAAGCTATCAGACATTTACAAGATCACCATATTATTGTGCTTAATGACATAGAACGAATTGGAAGAGTGTGTGAAGCATGTATAAGACAGAATGATCATCAGTTCGAACATCTCTTTTAGTGATTTATATTAGGCTTGTTGTAGGTATTATGTTTAGTTTTTAGTTTTGTGTTCTTGCATAAAACTTCCTTACCTTTAACCTTCTTTTTTCATGGCCAACTATATCATCAAAATGTTAAATCAACGTAACACTCACTTTTGAGGTTAATGATGCAAAAGAAGTGCCACACAATATATATTTTTTGATGGTTGAGAGGAAGCTCCATTATATAATAAAAAATATACAGGGTGTTCCATTCAAAAAACAAAACTTTCGTTTATTACGAAGAAACTGTAGTAAACGGTAGTATACTTTTGACATTGACAAAAAGATGACTAAACAATAATATGGTGAAAACCGGAAAACTCTTTTTTTTTCTTGAAAATAAAGACTTTTACAAAAGGCTTAAGAAATACCTATTTTTTGCACATTTCAGTTAAAATAAAAATAAATAATTAAATTTGAATTTGATAGGTGTAACTATTTCACCTTTTCATGTAAGTAGTAGCCGCTGCGTGCTGAGCCGAACTGGTATGAATGTATTCGGTGCAAGTAATTTCAGCAACCTCCTTTTTCTAATCGTACCACTGTCATAGCTATTGACAGCTTATAGCTTACATTAAAATGTTTCTAAACATTATAAAACATTTAAATTAGGTAATTGCGTTCTCCACAAGATTACTTAATGCTTTGGTTGACAGATCTGTATGATTAGGAAACATTAGCGAGTGTTATTTGTTTTCCGTGTTTTTTAAAGTACGTAATAAATAACCTCTCAGATTCATACATTGCAAATAATACCAACACAGCCACTTATAGATATAGTATCGATTTATTCTATTTATTTATTTTTACTGATAATAACCATAAATAATCACTCTATTAATTTATTAAAACGTAAATTACGGAAGATCGTGTATTTTAATACGACTTCCAACCTGAGCCGCGCAAAGGTGAGGGTTGGAATGCACGAGTGTTATAAGACCTTCTTCAACGGATGTTGTATACTATTTTCCATCGTGAGCCCCCTTCAATTATTATAATTCAAGCAAGGGTTCATAATTCTCTTGTACAAAATTTTCGATTGCGAAATTAAGTTGGTAACTCTCCAGCTCCCTTCAAGTTTTAGTTTTAATAATTATTGTTCCTTTAATAATGAAGGTTAGGTTTTTACGTTAAAAGTACTCGTCAAAATGTGGATCGGTACTGAGAATAAGGAATAATAAATTTGCATTGTTCGTTTAATAATGGAGGTTAAGTTCCTTTGAATAAAAAATGTACAAAAATCTTACTGAAATTGTTATTTAAGTGTTTAAAATCCCCGACCATACCTGCAGACGACCGATAGCAGAAGTTTTGTTATACAGTCCTTAATAAAAAGTCCTCCAAAAATCATATTAAATTGAAAAAGTTACCAGAAGTGGGGCTAGAATGAAGATTATTGTTGCATCAGGATACGTACCGGAAGACCGACTTTATGAATGCAAAACATAGCAACAAATTATTGATTGTATTAATAAATATGTGGTAACATTAAAACTCCTGACAACATTTATTTGCAATGTGTTATAACAATTTGTTTCAGTCAGAAAAGTATTGATCTGATTGCATCATAATTAACTAATCTACAACAATTTGTTCCTATAACCGACGATTACACATATACTTAATGTATGAATGTTGGGAAGCCATGATTATGGCTGAAGGAGCTTGGAAAGCTCAAGCAGCCCGCCCTCCTTCTCGGGGAGGGAACGTAATACGTGACGTTTTCCTTTTTCTTTACGTTTGTGCACATTACGGGGATGGTTGCAGATGTATTTTTCTGGATTTTGCTATTCTGTTACCGTATCAATACATTTTGGACGACTTAGTGTATATTCAGTAATAATATCACAAGATTTCGTTGTATATTCGAAAAGTAAGTAGGTTACGTTAATCGTTATAAAAAAAATTGTATTAGTATTAGTTAGGAGTAAGAGTAGTCGAGTAGTAGTATACCAATAGACAATGTAAACAATAAGAAGCATGTATAGTTAATCAATCAAGTTATACTAAAAGTATTTGAAGTCTATTGTGAGTAATTATTAATCAGAATTATTAGTGCAAGTTCAATTAAATAAAGTTAAAAAATGACATCTAGACGTACAACTGTACAAGGATCCAGTTGTACATCATTGGTTGGAAACATCCCGAACTGAACGCAAGGAGTGTTTCCTTAAAGCAGTACTAATTTTGTTCGAAAAGGAGGGAAAGTATTTGAATGCAACGAGAAAGCCGAGTGTATTCGATCATATTATACCATTTCTTTCTACTAATAAACAATATAATCTAGTCTTAGAAACTGACTTAATGACTGACATCTCACAGCTAGTTTGATATATTTCATTAAATGGAGCAATGAAAATACCAAATCGAAAACATCAAATGTAATATATCAAATCGAGAATATAATCCACATGTCACATGGTACATTTTTGATTACTTTCATTGGTTAAAATACAAAAACAAAATCGCAGAATAGGCTATCAAATCGATGATTATTTTATCACCGCATGTTGACTGTCACACGATTTTAATGAATAAAATAGTGTACTGTCAAAGTGACATCGTTTAAAATTGTAGACTTTAAAAAACATATTTTCTATTAACCTTCATTGTATTCTCTTACCAAATATAACACGTGTTATGATTAATAATAATCGATGATACCACTCGTTAAAACCTTTTCACATGGTACATTTTTGATTACTTTCATTGGTTAAAATACAGAAACAAAATCGCAGAATAGGCTATCATATCGGTGATTATTTTATCACCGCATGTTGACTGTCACGCGATTTTAATGAATAGAATAGTTTACTGTCAAAGTGACAAATCGTTTAAAATTGTAGACATTAAAAAATATATTTTCTATTAACGTTCATTATATTCTCTTACCAAATATAACACGTGTTATGATTAATATTCGATGATACCACTCGTTAAAACCTCGGGCAATCTTCATAGGTTTTAAGTCGAGCTATCATCGATGATAATCATAACACTAGTTATATTATCCCCGAATATACCATGTCATTAAGGTTAACAAGCCGTGTTTTCATGAAATACGTTCGTGATTGGTTCAAATTTTGAGAGTAAGCAATGCTGATTGGTTAATATTACTGAAATGATATAACTATAAATACAAATCGTTGTGTCTTACGCATGGCTAAATTTGTAATTACAATACCAAGAAACGCCAACAACTGTTCGTTAAAAAATAACAAACTGCTTCCAGTTATAGGGACCTAGTGCTTTACAACGCTTTGGCCGAATGTATTCACTTGTTGCACTACAAGTTTAAAAACATAAAAGCTTCGTACTTATGTAAGTTGCTTACATTTTTAAAAATTTTCTGGAATGCAACTTTAAAAGTTTGAGATTCACATAGTTTCCGTAGTTTTGCTGCTAATGATGTACCTACTTAAAGTAGTATATCTGAGAATGTCCCATTGATACTCTTTTATATTGAAAATATGTTTGTGCTTTTTTTATTTGTTGTGCTGTTTTTGCATTTTATAGTGTTGTATTTTGATAATATTAATTCTGTACATTTATACCTTTACTGTTTGTGATTGACGAATGTAAATCACGCCGGTAACAACATAAATAAATTATGATACATGATATCCATTGAGGGATAAAATATACCTACTCTTCATTTAGCTATGCGGCCGGGAAATTCAATACAACCAAACACTCTTAGCAATGAAATCTTTTACAAAGAACGTTCAATAACAATTCAGCACTTTCCCAAAACCACCCCCATCTCCCAATTAAACACTCCTTCACTTCATTTCGGTTACAATCACCCATAAATAATGCTCACTTCAACTCTCAATGTAATCATATTCAACAAATCTTCAATAAGTGACGGAGAAGAGCATTCTATGGTTAACGATAATAATGAAACAGAACAAGCAAGTAAGCTTCACATATGGCAAGAGATTACCTATAAAAAAGACCCAAAATTTGCTGAAAGTGTTTCAAATCGAGTTGTAATATTATCTAACGGCAAATTGTAGGCATATTAAGTCATTAACGGCTAAGTGCTGAAGACCAGGACCACCAACTAAATCAACGACAAAAAGATAATAATGGCTAATACCCTAAAGACTATTTATGTGGTTATAGAAACATAGTACACCTTACCTATCAAATAAAACATGAATAAATTGATATCAGAGAATATATGGCACGAAGCTATACCAATGCTAAGAATAGATTTAGAAAATAACGCTGCTTCTATTGTTTGGGGAGCTTTTTTGCTAAACGCAACACGTTCAGATTTTTTTTAAAAATCGCTCGTAGATGGCATCACTGCGAACGTGTAAAACACAAAGCACTACCAGCAACTTATTTAAAACTTAGAAATGAATCATCTAGAAATTTGAGAGTATATAAACTAAGAGTTAAGCAGTTTCACTTAATGATGACGGAAGGAGAAGATGGTGCTGAATCATTTTGTTTTGATCTGCAATATATGTGGGAACTGTCAAAGCTTCCAATTCAAGAATGTTTCTGTTGACTGCAAATTGAATGGTATGTATTTTTTATTGCTTATTTGAACAGTTCGTCACCTCACTTTTACGTGTGGGTTGAACATCAATGCGACCGAGCGTCAGATACAACTGGTTCGGAAATTCTACATTTTTTAAATAATAGTAATTGAGGTGGTGTCCAAAGATTAGATTGTTTGTCGACGGCTGTGGTGGGAAAAATAAAAACAACCATATTGTCAATATATTGTACTGGTGGGTTTACAAGCATTCACCACGTAGCGTTAAAGAAGTTGAAGTAGTTTTTCCAGTAACAGATGGTTCGTATCTTCCAGCGGATAGGGTGATGAAGACGACACGTTATGCCACTGCCTATAAGTAGACCGTGAACCAAAACATTAACTTTGGTTATTAACCTACACTTATGTAGTATTTTCAGTTATAATTTTTGTTTGGTTTACAGTTATATTGTTGTCATTTAGAAATAAAGATTTCTTACAGCATAAAGTGCTACTTTAATTACTAAAAGTTGTAAAACAGAACTTTGCTTTCAAAACGCAAAAAGTCACTACTTGTTCATCAAAATTCAATATGTTCTGTCTTTATGAATTTCTCTAAGATAAAGTGTTTTGCGCGAGTGATTTTTTTTGTGTTTAAACAGTCTAATGCACTAAATTTGATAAATAAAAATAGTTTGCACTGTTAGAATTGTGATAACATTGTTACACACTTTTTTGGTTTCTTCAAAGATACTTTCCGTGACTTGTTGCGTTTTGTAAAAAAGCTCATCTTTTGTAGATCTGGAATATAAAACACCTACGTTTGGTACAGACACTATACGAACTATTCAATTGTGTTAAACAGCGTGGTTTGTGCATAAACAAGCATGCCAAAATTAAACTAGACATCAACTAGACATCTCTTAGAAGACCGTAACTAAACCTTCCACACGTTTTCTCAGACTGAACAGGCAGCAGCTAAAAATTGGTTGTTTCACTTCAGCAAAAGAAACTCGGAGATAGTTTTAAAACGTTGTGAAGCAGTTTCCACCACCAGAGAAAATAATTAATTCAATGTGTCAATAATTGTTGACTGAGTTAATACTTAAAATAGGGAGGAGCAGTCAAACGTATGAACTAAATACACACAACCTTCTCCATGAACTGTTGATTCTATTAAATATAAATGTAACTATCTTAAAGCGACCTGTTTTGACAATTATATTGTCATCATCAGGCTACTAAAATTATATCTAAATTAGAACATAAAACTTACATAACAATAATGCAATGGAAAACCTAAAGCTAAAAAGCTAAAAATAAAATACAAAAATATGTAGAAATTTAAACCAGCACTACAAATTATCATTATCTTAAACAAGATAATGATGGGAAGTACCCATTATACAGGGTGTCTGGAAATTATGCGTCAAGACCTTAGGAGGTGATTCCTAAAAGGAAATTAGGGTCATTAAGTCCTATAACAATTTTTCGGAAACTCAATATTAACGGAGATATAGGGTGTCATCATTATAAATACTTACGAATGCTAATTAACGAAACTGGACAACACAGACAAGAACTACTGTTACGCATAGAACAAGCACGAGTGGCCTTTATCAAAATAAAAGATGTTAACCTGATCTGTCAATCGAGATTAGGATAAATGCTTCAGTGTTATGTACTCCTGGTTCTGTTGTATGGGGTGGAAATTTGGACACTTAACAAAGAAACAACGAAAAGAACAGAAAGTTTTTAAATGTGGATCTATAGGCGCTTACTACGAATACAGTGGACTGCCAAAATTAGAAATGCTGAAGTGGAACAGCGAATAAATATAGAAATGGAATTGCTATTTACAATGAAAAGGTGAAAACTTGAATACCTGGGCCATATTATACGCAATAACAAGTATCAGATATTACATATAATTATGCCAAGAAAAATCAAAGGAAAAAGAAGTGTGGGCCGGCGACGAATTTCCTGGTTACGGAACTTAACAGATTGATTTGGGATGACATCAGTTGAACTGTCCAGAACAGTAACATCAAAGATAAGAACAGCCATTATGATAAGCAACCCCCGTCGGAGAAACTAACTAAAAAGAAGAAGGGTGTCAAAAAATTTCTTTCCTTTAGTTATCGAAATGGAACGTTTCGAGAACTTATTGTAACAGTATCGAGGACACGTACATTTAACACTTTGTAGTGATTAGCAAAAATTTTACTTGATAGTGTAGTTAGAGAATAAATGGTGTGTTGATGAGTAGTAGCCTTAACACATAAAAATGATTTTTAAGTCGTTTTTTCTTAGAATCGGTTCATCGCAGCAAGAGGTTCTTTTTTGTATAGTTCTGGGTGCTCTTCAACATGGTGCAGTATAAATTCATAAAGTGGTGAAAAAAAAAGTTGTGGGCCATGGATCGAAGGCTAAGGTCAGATTAGGCCTTTTGACACTGGAAAAATTGCATCATTGGAACGTGAATCTACAAGGGTACTAGTAATACATGTGGAGGAAGTGAAAAAATCAAATCACTAATAAAAAAATTATCTAAGGATAACTAAAGAAAAGAAATTTTAGGCACCCTGTGTTTCCGAAAAGTTATCATAGGGATTTGTAGCCCTAATTTTTGTTGAGAGACCACCGCCTGAAGTCTAGGCGCATAATTTCTGGATATCCTGTATAATAAAGTTGAAAGAAATTTGAAAAATCCATGCTAGATACCAAAGAAATTGTAAGGTTATGTGTCAAAAAGTTTAAAATACGTGAAATAATCAGGAACATTTTTTTAATTAATTAAAGCAAATTAAAAAGGTGCAGATTTTTTAAGAAAATGTGACCTAATTAGTAAAACGTTATACAATCTTAATTACTAAAATGTGTCTAGTAAGACATCATTCATAAAAGAAACTGAAATGGAAATTTAAGATATAGGGTGACCTAAAGTTAATTGTTCAACACTAAAAGATTTTTGATAAGATTTAACATTTCATTTAAGGAATAAGCAGGGTTTTGATGGAAATGTTCTACTATTTATTTGGTTTCTAACAAGTCCAGTTTAATATCCCTTTCACAAACGTCAATAATGTCATACTCATAATTGTACTTGGGTTCAAATGAATGGCCAGTTTCTACAATATGTTTGACAAAGAATGGTTCAGAGCAAACAATATTTTTAATGTAAGAGAAATGTTCTGAAAACCTGGTTTTAAATTCTCGACCCGTTTGGTCAATGTAGAAGGCGTTACATGTGAGGAAAGCCTTTAGTAAACCAGTTGTGACAAAGAAAATTTGACAAAATATAACTAACCCCCTTACTGAATCTATAATGTGGACGAAACCACTTTGGCTGTCTCAAGATAGAATTAAAAAAAATTTGGTA